>JAVTVY010033303.1:0-136340 GCA_036873755.1 Hanleya hanleyi | reverse complement strand
CTGACCAGTAACAGGTCAGTTACCAGATTGTTACTGAACAGTTTCTAGCATGTAACTAACCAGTAGGAAGCCAGTTACCAGTGTCTTACAATCGTACATTATACTACTATCGACTATGCGACACCCGGTCCCATTACACTGATACTGGGAAACGAGTCCAAGCAGCAGTCTGTGTAGCTTAAAACTTTGGGTTTAGAGAATGCATGTGTTATAGCTAAAGCTCGATTTTAAATTAAATAATGACAAGAGATACGTTAGCGAAAACCCCTTAGCTTTTGGACCCCCAATTTTTGTCACATTATGAATTAAAGACAAAACGAGGCCCTTAAAACATCGACCGACAAGACTTCTTTCAATAGGCTTCTGCTTCACTAAAGATACCGTGCGTAAGTTCACCAAGTTTGGTCAACATAGGTGAATCGGTTTTCGAGATAGTGCGTCAACTGACATACGGACATACATGACGACGACAATACCCCATAAGCCAAAATTGGCAGAAGGGATAAAAAACTACTAAACATTAGGTATGAAGCAATTCAATCAAAATAGCGACAAATTTGGCCAAACAATAAGCTCCATTTATTCTGTGTATGTCAATCGCCATATTTACATTTGGATTCCAAAATATCAACATTTTCCTAATTATTAGAGAGAACATACCAGAATACACATTACATGTATTTTCACAGTTACATAGGCTTCTTATACCCAATACTTAATTTGAAATTTATCCACAGCATTATAGCGAATGTAACTTTACCTCAGAAGTTAAAATATCATGTTAACTAGACATTGTTGGAATGATAATTGCTATTTGTCGTTGTGGGAATCCTAACTTTTAAGGGGATCCGATAGTACTGTGTCTGAATCGTACAACATTCATCACAAGGTTCCTAAACCTGCATCACTCCCCGATGACTGAATCTTGACACACATTAGAACTTTCATCTTCTGCCACTGTATGACCTGCTGCTCAAACAGTTTGTTGAATCATGGAGATTACTGTATCGGCCACAGCTGGTGGTTTTAGTCTGGTCCAAGTACATGTACCACTTATTAGGATGTATGAACCATTAAAAAACAGTATAATCTAATACTTGAACATGACAGGTGAGGTCTTGAAAATGACCATAATGATACATATATACAATGACAGTTCAACCTATGTGTAGTCCATTTCGACTGTTTTTATTCCTACGAAGTAGGCTACAGATCGCAAATTGTCCGGTAATGAGTGAGTCAGTCAGTCCATCCGAATCCTTTCGTCGGCAAAATAAGGAGAACCATTGACATTAGAACCATGATTTTTGGCATGAACGTGCATTAGGGCATTGTTACCAGCAAGTTCTGAGCTGACCGAATTCTGATGAAAATTTGATTTTTAATTATTTTTTTTATTATTTATTGATAGCTCAGCGACTGCACTGTCATGTCCATTGGGAACCATTGGCTGTATGTTTCACTGTATACATTGTATATAACACAGTACAAAACGTGATGGGATAATGAAATAGGAAATGATAATTTTCCATCATTTGTTAGTGCATTTATCTTCACTGCTATTACCAACATTACCATTACATTCTTAATACACAGAAGTAAGTATATCGTTATAGATAGTAACTGTGGTCTTTAACGTGTATCCTATTTCACATCCAAACATGTCATCACCGACCAAATCAGGCTTCAAATTTAGGTCATATTGCCACTGCTGGTGAAATATCCTACATCAACCAATCTGCAATAACCCAGCAGAACAAAGATAGATGTGGTATCCTTCAGATTAGCCTGTGAGCGACAATGATAAAAGTTTACTGAGGGTGAAACAAAGCCATCCTGCAAGCCACCCAAGGAATTTACCAGCTTGTGTTGGGAAATTTTGTTGGTATCATGTAAAGTTGTTTAGTAGTTTACTCATTCAAATCTCCATACCATATTTTCTGTTATTCAACAGACAAATTTCTTTACTGGTTTTAATTGTTTAAGTTTTACTGGGTTTCAACCGCTACAGATAGTAACATAGTACTGATACTGTAGAAAAGTATCACACTGGGATATAATTTAAACAAAAACATTACATGTGTAATTATGTCTAAATTTTTCTTGTCATTTCAAATTTTGATTCCTTGATTAAGGGATACAGAATCACTGGCACGGAGTGTGTTGGTGGGTCACAGAATCACTGCCACAGAGTGTGTTGGTGTGTCACAGATTCACATCAGCACTGGTAAACCATTCATTCAATCCCATCACTTTTAATCTTCAACAAAATATTCAATATTGTTTTAATCGAAAATTTCTGGTGATTTTTGATGAAAATCTCTGGTGATTCTGACTTGGGCTGCATGTGCCCATCTTAATATAGGCAGGATTTCAACTTGGGGCTGGGGGGGAGGGGGGGGGGGGGGGGGATTGCCAAGAGCTCAGTGCCTGTCCTAATGCCTACCTTACTTCGTAGGTCCTGTGACGCATAGTCACACTGCCATGTTAATATGAGAATTTGACAAATAAATTTGATATTAGGCGCAGGATCAAAGTTCATGTACAAATTACCTAACACTCATAAGTAGGAGAGAGAGAATTAAGGTTTAACGACGCGTTCAGCAATATCTCGGGTAAAATTCTAAGTATGTCAGCAAAACATTACAATTCTAGTCCGTCATTCATAATCCAGCCGTCGTCCATTAGAGAATATCCGCGTCCATAATCCAAAGACCTATTTCATATTCCATATAACAGTATTAGCACCAAATTCAAAAAGGCAATCATAGTATACATAAACATAGGCTTGTTTCCTGCAAGAGAAGCGGTCAACAGTTTTCAATGATGCCGGCAAGACATCATGATGTTCCAAAAATATCAAATCCGTATCGCTGATCAGTATTCTTAATCCATAATATTCGTTGTAGAGTCGTCATCTAAAAAATGATGTATCTCAGTCATGCTTTGATTGTGACTGTTCATATGAGTACCATGAGGATCTTGAAGTACATGGGTTCATACGGCCCCTAGCCCCGGGTTAAGCGGAATTAGACACAAGTTACGAAACGTAGCGCCATAGATCTTGCACACCCCAGTGATCTAAAAGTGATCAACACACCACATTAAACATCAGTGCATACATTAAAATGTATACAATAGACCGATTTCTCTCAAATAACATCAAATTGACTCTTCTTTTACTCGACTAAAAAGGTGTTCTAAAGTAGCTGTTCAATAAAAAGAATCTCTTAAAATCTATACAGTCAATCAAATTATGTTTCACTGTGAGATCTTCGTGGCATGCAATACACATCAGGACTGTTTTTTTCTTTAGTGAATGTTCCAGAGTTAATCATGCGTGACCGATTCTACACTGCCTGATCATCGTGGCTTGATCGAAACATTTCTGGCTGCTCAAATGAGTATAGGCTATATTTTTTTGAACTCACAAAGTTTGTTATTATTCTCAGCATCCCTTAAAGATTGAAACAGTTTCTCACATAAACACAGATACAGGATCTGAAATAGCTATATGGAATTCAAACAGGATCGTAGGTAGGTCCACCATTTTTGCCCTCTTCAACTCTGAAAGATAGAAAAAAAAATTGACAAGGGTAAACATGGTAAATCAGATAAGCATACATACATGTATAAAACCTGGCTATCCATGATAATGGATAAAGTGAGGAGATGTGGACTTTCTCCAACATGAGGCTGCGGATTTACCGGCTCAGTAACTTAATTACAGTTTTTGAACTGTTCAACAGGGTTTTATTACCCATGGAATTAGATGAAAACTAAAACTTACTTTAGGTGTGTGTCTCTAGTGTAGTTATTTCTACCCACCTACTCCTTATTACATGTACCATATTGAACCGATATGACAACAACTGAAAACTATGCATGCTTCATTTCTTCCATGAAGTAGAAGGTGTGTCACTTTTGTATGCACAGCGACATACTTTTTACAACATGGCTAGATTCTAGTTTATTTGAAAAGATGTTTATAGAAGGTTAAATAGTTTATAACATGGCTCTTAGCATATCAAATACGAAGCTGCGCACATGAAAACCCCTCGTCTCTGGGTGCCAGCCATTCATAATGTATTCAGTTTGACCCATACTACTTTGAAGACGTTAGGTACACCAAGCAGTCAGGTGACAAATATACAAATTATTAAGAATTTTGCAATTAGAGATGGCACCCAAGGTTTCCGTCCAGTCAGAGAAGCTGGCATTCATTACTTGTCTCTTTATGTATCTATGATATACACCAAGTATCATACTGAACACTTGAACAGTATCAAAGGATATAATATAGATCATCAATGATTTTACATAAATTAAATATGGCTGGCAATGTTTCCATCCAATCAGAGAAAACGGTTCTGTCATTCATTGTTAGTCTGTTGATGTGTTGATGATGTTTACAAATTCTTGCATCAAACACTTGAACAGTACCAAAGGTATAGATTTTGCATAAATTAAAGATGTCAATCAAGTTTACCACCTAATTAGAGAAATTGGTTGTCATTAATTGTAAATTTCTTGATGTATCAATGATTTATAGTTTCATCTGAAGCACTAAAACAGTATCATAGATATAGATTAATGATTTTGCATAAATTAAAAATGGTTGCCAACATTTCCGCCCAATCAGATCTGTCATTCATTGTAAATCTCTCGTTTACATCAAACAGTATCAGAGCTATGGTTAATGATTTTGCATAAAGTAAAGATGGCCGCACATCCTTCCGGCCACTCAGAGGAACAGATGTGGTTATTCATTGCAAGTCTGTGGATACATCGATGCTGTATGCAAAGTTTCGTATAGAATCAAATAATCTTAGTCGTCCGATTGCATTCGAATTCGAATAATGCACCATTTCAGCTGAACTATCAATAATTTTTGCAAATTCCAGAGAACGTCAAGGTGAATGAAAGGGGAATTCGTTTCCAAAAAACGGAAATCTTTTGGAGTTCTAATCAGTCGATATCCATGCTGCGTTTCCATGTCGAACGTAACTTATTAACGTACACACACATTTTTGTTCTGAAGAAATCAGGCCCTCGTAATTTTTTTTTTTTTTTTTTATTTTTCAGAAACGCAGCTTGCAATCGCTTCACATGTATCACGAGAACACCCCTTGCCGCAAATACAGGCACCAACTCCTACCACTGGTGTTCCATGGACTTCAAATCTAAGGACCATGGATGATGGGTGGATTTAAGGAAAACACCAAACAAGCGACTCGGAAGTACAGTTGCATTAATTTACTATCTTGCATACTAGTCTCTAAACGCTACCCGATAACGATAATTGACCTCCCTCGTGCTCGTATGCGCCATGGTGGCAGTTTGTTGAGAGGTATAAGTTTAGATATTTGAAAAACTGTATTGCGATCAACATTTTTAATCAGCCAATGTCTTTCGGGTTCACGGTTGACTCAACCTGATTCAACTGAACTACATTGTTCTTTCAGCGTTTGAAATTTACTATCAATGCACCAACCATGGTCGAGACTGCTCGCCCTTTAGTATTTAAAACGGAACTCTGTGAGATTGCAGAAGCGGTCATTTACGCGATATATTATATAAATTAATAGAAAATAAATTAAAATTAAAGCGAATGATGCGTAGCGCGAATTGCTTTATTATGTAATGCCACTATAGTCGGCAAAATAACAATATCACAAGTTTACATAAATATCGCATTGATGTGACGTGAAATATATTTGAATATTCTGAGACATAAATAGTCATGGCCCTTTTTCTCGCAGAGGTCCACTTGTATTCGCTTCGAAAAATGTGGTGGAAATGATATTTTGAAGTATCACTCCAGTATTTAAAGAAAGTGGCATCATTTTGACTAGGACCGGCGTCGAATGGCAACGTGTTGAATGCGTGTTGAAATGGGGGCCTAGCACAAAACCAACCACTTCCAGTTTATCTTCTCTCACTATTGTGCAAGTCCCGATAGGACGTATACTCTTTCGGGACGAATTTGTGAGTTAGGCGGCAAACAACCAAGAATGTTTTTGGCATTGAATAACTCAATAGGCTAAAAACTACGTCAATAAGAGATGCGTTTCAGTCCTCAATACTTCCTTGAAGCGCCCCTCGCTGAATGATAGAAACGACCGTTCATTCCCATTCAATCTCAAATTAAAGTCCATTGACGGTCTGTTTTGATCGGGTAGGGTTGTTCATCTCTGTGAACTCTCGTAACCAACAGCCTTGACGGCTATCCTTGGTAGTAACTGGTCGTATATATTCCGTAGTCGTAGCGGGAGCTCCGAAGTCTCTCGGTGGACCCCTCTGTATTCTAAATTCACGCGATGGGACGTAGCTAGCTCTTTTCTGACAGCTGTCATCGTGATAGGTGGGTTGAGATATTGCACTCAGAAGGGCTGGCATATCAAAATGATTGGGTACCTCTTTACAATTTCCTTCCAGGTTATCTGAAATAAAAAGTGGAAAGAAATTGTACTTAAATTATAACAATTGGCACTATCAACTATGTCATTAAAGCGAAATATGCGATGTAATACAACGTTGACGTAATAGTAACGTTGACAAACCTTTGGAATCATCGCTCAAAGAGTATGTGTTTGACGTCCAAGGAACGAGCTTTCCCTAAGTAGCATCCAAGTAGCGCCACCTATCATGAGGCGAATGTAGCTGCAGCGCAATCTCATTTGTATGGGGATGTGATTGTGGTATATGTTAGCTCTCGGAGAAAAGGTCAGACGATGTGATACTGATGATGTTTGCAAAATACATTGGCGCATCGAGGAACAGACCACACCGACGAAAGTCCACAAACCCATTTGGTGGCCATTGTTATTTTTTTATTTAGAGTGAAATGCGCACGTATTACCATCGTGTTACGGAAATTCAAGAATAATAAAAGATGGTTCCCATACCTATATCTGACAAAATGGCGTCTAATTCCCCACAAACTTCTGCCTGAATTGTTTGTCTATCGTGTGGTCGCGAGGAGATGCTGCCGTCTGTTACAGTGTCTTGTGCTATATAATTTAACCATTCCGTGAAGTCCAAAAGAATCCCGTTTTCTTCTGGTGAAGAATCTACCGGTGTCAACATAAAATCCAGTGGTGAAATGGACTTGTCACCTTTCGATCTCGGGGCTTTCATCTCTCGCGCGTATTTCATTTCTGTCTGATGTATCTGACTACCCAACAAGATTGTAATTCCTGTATAATTAAAACTAATGAAGATTCCACGGTATACTCTTCTGTGACAACACTAGATAGCTCGTGAGATGCTGCCCACATACAACTGGACAAACTTGAAACGATGCCGCTTAGGCCAGGAATATTCTCTTTTTCCAAAGCTCATGCAAAAGAAATATAGTGCTTTTTCATTCTCTAGAGACCAACATGGCTACCCAACTTGTACGCTTTCTTGAAATATTAACTGATCATATATATAGTATATTATATAAATAAAAGAACAAGCTTGGAGGAGTTTACTTTACAACAATGTGACAGACGAATGAACACCTGTCATCAAATTTCGCTTATGCCACTACTCATACTAGATTTGACAGTTTGAGACGGACGTTGTTCTAGCATCACGGGGGGGCGGGGAGAGTGACATAAACGTGCAATCACACGTCTTCTTAACTCTCCTGATACTCTCGACTGTCTCACCGTGTAACAACCAAACGGATTTTATACATTCACACATAGTAAAGAAAGTTACAATAAACACACGCCAGAATACATTGCATAAAATAACATGTTTAGTAAGTGAAAAGCAATCTAAACAAAGTGAAATTAAACAAAAAGATTGAAGATTTGTTATGACAAGGTAGTCTACTGTTTCCGTCCGGAGAATTCAAATTCCCCGTCACTGTAAATATACATGTTTCTGATTTGTAATTTATTACTTTGAGCCTTTGTATCTAAGTTGACGGGGATAATCATTCATTCGTTCAGAAGCCTGTGGCTAACAAACGGGACGCTAATGGCACATTTCAGGCGAAGTTGGTCGTTTTAGTTTCCTCGGATGCCTGCATGGGAAGGGAAGTAACTCTAAGCACACGCCACGCTTGCTTAGAGTGATTCCCCTTCTTCGTGGAAGTTGCAGAAGTATAGAAAAAAAGAACAATAGAAAAAAATCGTACCATATGTTGCGATACAAGATACTGCACGTGGCACATTGCAAATGAACAATCTTCGGTAAAATCTTTCATTTGCGTATAATCACGTTGGGCACACCGGTTCTCGTCAGATCACCGAAGTTAAGCAACGTTGAGCTCGGTCAATACTTGGATGGGTGACCGGGTGCTGTACTGGCTGGACTGATCAGTGTCCATGATAATAGGAACTGTGGACACTCTCGTGTTCTGGCACATGTAGGCACCGTCGTGATATGACTGAAAAATTGTTTAAAACGACGTTAAAATTATCCTACTCACTCACTCACTCATCATTTTTATCGTGTCAGAGAGAGTCAAAGGCATCTCCAAACATGTGAACAAACACCACGTTGCTGAAAAACAATTAAATTTCGCAACAAACCCTATGCAAATCAGTTGGAAAGCGCACAAATGTTACAATCACATATTCCCGTATATAAGTGAGATTGTTATAACAAAACCCTTCTTTGGGAAACAAAACTGACACAATCAAGTTAATGCTGTGCGAAAATTAACGATTGACTAATTAGCAAAACTAACAACCCTATCTGGCCTGTGCTTTTTGGGACCTGGCTCAAACAGGCTCAAAATGACCTCAATATGATGAACTATAAAGTCACGGATTGTCAGCTCTCAATTTTTTGTCGTTCCGGAGTTCGGGGGGGGGAGGGGGTATTTTGCTCTCCCCACTCCCCCTCCCCCCTTCCTGGCCGTGTTAAAGCTATCTGGCCTGAGCTTTTTTTCACTTTTTTTCAGAGGCACGAAACATACTGCAGAGTGAGACATCTTGAGAATGAACTTTTGTTCGAGCCACGTGTCATAAATGCGAGAGATTGTTATTAACCTATATCGGGCCTGGGCTTTTGGGAACTGTCCAGGTGGCATTCCCTCCCTCAGCCCGCCTAAATAGTTTTCTTACACCTGGAGCTAAGGGGCTGAAACTTACCACACTATACCCTTGGGTCAAACTCTATCAGAAAATGTAAAAATAAAATCCAAAATGGCCGTCATGATGTCGTCACTGTGACGTAATTTTCAATAAAGGCATAGTTTGGTCGATTTTTTTTTTTTGATTTTTTTTATGTCATTTCTCCGCAAAAGATGCATGATAAATTTGTATATAATAGTCTAGTGCGAAATAAAATAGTTTTTGTTCACTTTACCAAGCAGAAAATGAAGAACAAATGACGAAAACATCACTTTTTTGGTACCCCCAACAAGGCCACCATTTTGAATTTACTCATGACCATCCACTCTGGGGCTCAAACAGGCTCAAAATGACCCCAATATTATAAGCCACAAAGTTACGGAGTGTCGGCTTTCAGGTTTTTGTTGTTCCGGAGACAGGATAGAAAGTTTGGTATGAGGGGAATAACGCCCCCCCCAGGCCATGGTACGGTTAAGTCGCTATGATAAAATGATATAAGATATCTGAAATTTTAACGATGACGTGAATAAAATCACCATAAAATATTACATTTATTTTTCCCCATACCCCGACCATTAATTAATTCTACAGAAATAAATAGAATAATTGTAAAAAAAAACTGATAAAAGATGTCCTTGTTTGAGATATTTATTAAGCAGTACTTCAACATTTCACGAACTCCTAATATCATAATGTATATCCTCTCCCTAAGATAATATGTGTACAACCCAAATATCAAGTAATTAGGTAGAAATATAGCACAGCAGATGCATGTTATCGGAATGTATAGTGGTACAGAGCTTCAGAGTTCCATAGGTACACAGAAAAAAAATCCCTAAAAATTTAAGGAATATCCCCCGTCTATTAGGCCAGTGCAACATTCATCAACATAACTAAGGAATATTCCTTATCATGCTAAGGAATTTCCTTAACAAGCTACGAAATATTCCTTATTGAATTTTAAGGAATATTCCACTGGTGTAATAGTCGGGGAATAATCCTTCAATTTTAAAGATTTTTTTTTTCAGTGTAGCATAGTTTGGTCATGTTAAAGGACTCAACAACCTATAATATCGGCATTATAAAAGTTAAAAGCACCTAGTTTAACGTTGAATTTTGGACACGGATTCATTTTCGCGGAATTTCTGTATGAACAGTTTTGTATTGGATAATCATCGTTTCTCCAGATGTAACGAGAATGTGAATTGTCGTGCAAGTCAGTTTTCCTTCTTTTAGCGAATCTATGAATATCAGACTATGTTGGTTCCCTTTCTGTATTTAAAGATCGTTTTCTACTCATTTCAACCCGGTTCACTGACGGGTGATTTTGTACATTGTTGTAAACATGGCAACCATGGCGGCCATCTTGGATTGCAGCCGACGACACACGATCAGCTGCCATGACTGAACGTCTGAATGATCCCATTGGCTGTGATCGTCTTCTGTATGCACATGATGGGCGGGATTGGGTAGTCCTTGATTGACAGATGTCACGCAGGTGGGCGGAGTCGATATGGTCACTCTCGTTGTCCCAAGATATCGCACTGAGAAGGGCCGGCATTATGTCTAGAATATTCGGTGTGTATCTGAAGGCCTTTCCCTGTTTGGCTGAAAGACAAAGACAGAACGTAAAAGACACCATAAAACTACATCTGATATGCAACAAATATTAAAAAACAACATTTTTATCGAATTAACATTAACATTTTTATCGAGTTGTGAACAAAATATATGTATCCAATATATACTTCGGTATACTATGACATGGGTAGATATAGAAATTTTGTATTTCTGACAAACACTCAGGTATGGCTAAAGCGCTATTTTCTCAGATTTCACGGAAAACATGAACGAAAAAGGAGCAAACATACCTATATCTGATAAAACCCCGTTAAACTCTCTTCGCGCTTCTGCCAAATTTGGTACCAGACTGGAGTCTACACATGAAGCTTTTGCATAGTTTGACCAGTTCAAAATATTCTGGTCATCGTCCGAACTAGAATCTTGTGATTTAGCTATCACCAAAGCCGGCTGTAGAATATGTTGGTTATCGTGTAACCCGGGGAATTTGTCCTCTTCTAACGTATATTCCATCTCTGTCTCTATACTCAGAGGTTCTGAATATCGAACAGGAATTGATGAAAATGGAACAGTCAAGGTGAAATAATCCGTTCTTTCTGCCATAGCTGAATATCTTATTAATTGTCCGCAAATTTCCTATATCGGTCTGAAATGTTGATGGCAGTCCATATTCAATCCTAATATATAACCTTTGGCTATTGACTCGGTCTGACATTAATAACTTTTCAGACAATGGGTTTCTCTTTAGTAGATTAACCATTCATCTCTCATGTGTAACTATAGTGTTAAGTGGTTATAGCTGGTCACCTAAGCTGTAATATCTCCCCTGTTGTCCCTGGGTTATCCGAAATCTGCTTCGAACACTTTTAAGTAGAGTAGGTGACGACAAAAACAATGGTACCTTTGAGGGAATGATTAACAAATTCCCACTCCACAGAAATATCAATGGATTAATCTGGAAGTGTAAATAGATATCTGTGAAAAGACAGTCACATAGAATCTGTCAAATATGTTCTCCAGCACAGCGGGTCACACTAAAGAAGTGGGGTTAAATGTATGTACATTATAAGATGCAATCGGAATCAGGTAGGCTACTGTGCATAAAGCAGATGCTAATGGTTCGGCCTCAAGGTTCCCTCCCCCTCTCTCGCCCCCTTTGTTCTCGCGCAATTAATTTGGATTTATTAATAATCGAACCAGAGGAGTTATACACTACTGGGAACGTCAATGAATTAAACCGTCCGCCTGGTGGCAGCTGGCCAAACACTAACAACAATATAAATACGATGTAGACTCAAGAAATAATGTTTTATAGGCGTGCTAAATCGTTATTTTAGGCACGGTTAGTGTGGGAAAGTTTATAAAATATAAACTTTCCCACATTAACCGTGCGTAAGATAACGATTTAGCACGCCTATGAAAACATTATTTCTATTATTTCTATTCTATTGCACTACTGAACTTGATTATCAACAAAGATTAAAATGAAAGGTAGAAAACATATTTAAACTTATCCCCTTTTTTAGAAAACTCGTCCACTGATGTTGGGACGATGCTCCCGTCTCGGTTTGCACCGTGCCAATGTCAGTGGACGAGTTTATGTGGTCTCTCAAATGGGGAGTGATATTGTGTGGAAATTGCGTGGATATATGCCTATTTGTGTCGCTTTGTTAATCAATTTCCCGATGGAAACAACAGTTAAACTTGAGAAGGAAATTTCATCTTGTAATTTATTTGATTGTTTTATTCCATTGTTACTTGTATGAAAGCAGACTTTCCTTTCCTCATCCGATTTCTGAAATGGAATCTCCTAATGAACATCTGCATTTGACACATGTACATTTCACATAACCATGGTCAATCTTGTAATTATTGCGCTGGTTAGATCAATGTTATTGACACAAGTGTTATATAGTACCTGATAACCGTATAGTGAAATGAATCTGAATAGGCCGGTACCACATGGGAAGTTTTAGACAGATGTTTTACAGCATAGAGTATTATCACACAACATGACTAAATTAGTTGTTCGACGACACAGATGAAATTGATCAATTAAACCTAATAGCTTGAAAAGCACACACAGTGTAACTGCAATACGTGTGCCTTGTTTTATCATTATGACATGCAATCGTAATCAACCGATAGGCTACCTTGCATGGTAAGATCTGAAAGCCCATATCAATTACAATGTACGAATAGCATTTCTTTAATTTTATTCAACGTGTGCATAAATAATTTTTTGTATGAATTGTGGAATTGGTATGCAATACGAGAAAGGGTTTGCCATTTATTATTGCTGGTGACTAGTATATTTCCCTCGAAAGATGAGACCAGGTTCTTGTGACAGACGAATGATTTCGCCAGTTGTTTAACAAGCTTAAACCTACCATACCTGGGCGGGGGAGGTATTATGCCCCCTTACCCAACTTTCTGTCCCATCTCCGGAACAACAATAAATTAAGAGCTTACACTCCGTGACTTTGTATAGTTTATCATATTGGGGTCATTTTTAGCCTATTTGCATATACCTGCAAATTCCTGCTTTTCTGCTAGGAAAAGTGGGCATTTTATTCCACATCAGAGTATTATTTATTAATTTATCACGCAGTTGACGTCATCAAAGCGGTCATCAGTGTGACTGGGATTTAGTTTACAGTATATAGAACCACTTCGACATTCATTTGAATACGATAATAGTGATCGTTGAGATAGATTCTCTCACGGAGCTTGGAGTTTGGTTCTAATGAGATTTTATCAAATAGGTAGCATCACCTGACAATTATTGAACACTAACAGTTATTGAACACTTGGATGAAAAAAAGATTATTAAACAAAGATTTCTCCAAATTTATGCTATTTAGTGAGAACTTATTAGACAGTGCCAAACAAAACTTGATTTTCTGTGTTCACTCAAACATTTTATGCACGCTCAGTTGTCGCACGTGTCTGCTACAGTGCAGACAAACCACACTGAAAACAAAAACATGATAAAATCTTGGTCCGGTTTTTTTTATCGCAAATCATCGCTAATTTTATAGCAGTTGATAGAAATTGATGGTACAACACTGATGATCACAATTTATGTCCACCATTTAGCTCCACTGTCTCTGGTCCAGAAGAGTGCTCATTTTTCTCAGATATGTGGGTTGCAAATTGACACCACAGGGATATCATTGTGCACGCTATGTGGTACTTCAGCTTCAACACACTTACCAGTTAATTTCGCATGAAAATTGCCTTTACAATATAAAATAAACATCACATTAAAAAAAAGCATTGAACCTCAATTCTGGGGTCCTCCTTACAGATATCACTGTAGTAAGGAAAAATTATGGGTGCTCCATAAAATCAGACAGTCGCTTCGGAACTCAGGGTAGTTCAAGAATGTTACAGTTTAGTAATACGAGGGGCAACAGAGCTGCCAACCCCCTGAACATAAAATAAATAGAACAGCAACAGTCGGGAAACAAAGCCATACAGAAGCAGTTGAACAAGAAAATGAAATACGAAAGAATGTGCTACATGTATTTAAATATCCAAAGTAATGAATGTTAAAATTGATATTATTGCAAAATGACCTGGTACTATTTATTATGGTATAATTGAAACGAAACCCCCAGCGGTTGAAGTCTCCCGACGTTGCAAATAGTGATTTCAATAAAACTATGGTTTCGTAAGTTAATGATTAGAAACATCATCCTTATTGCTATCGCACACAAAGGAGTTATTCGCATGTAAACATCACATATCCGTTGGAAAGAATCCGTTCAGGTTTTCAAAACTTATTGTCCAGAACAAAAATTTAACTTGTCCCACATGTGGCGCTATATATAGGCAAATTGGCGTGAAAACAATTATAAGCAAAATCTTGAGGCAGGGAACTCACATACCAAATTTGGAAAGGATCCGTTCAGGTTTTCAAGAGTTATTGTCAAAAAACAAAATTTTAACTTAGTCCACAGGCGGCGCCACCTATAAGCAAGTGGCAAGAAAAACTATTTTAAGCGACATATCACAGCGAGGTATCCACATACCAAATTTGGAAAGAATCCGTTAAGTTTGTCAACAGTTATGGTCCGAAAAGAAAATTTTAACTTGGCCCACAGGTGGCGCCACCTATAGGCAGATTGACGTGAAAAGCAATCTCACACGAAACCATAAGGCGAGGAGCCCACACACCAAATTTGAAAAGAATCCGTTTTGCAGAAGTTATTGTCCGAAAACGAAGTCAGTATAAAGTAGGGTTAATATATGCACACTTGATGTTCCCCTTCTAGAAGACTGATATATGATGAAAAAAAATGGGGAAAAAAAGATTTAAAAAAAATAACTAATGGAACGTCAGACCTGAAAGTCTCAAAGGTACAACTAGAATGAACAAGGATCATAACATGTCAGTTTCATGCACTTCCTTGGAATCAAGTCAGCTCGGACAGACGGAAATATACGGAGGGCAAGTGCTAAAACAGTACACCTAAGCCCGTAGAGTTTGGGAATTACGCATATTATTTCATATATGTATACACAGTAAGACAAATATTGACATTCGCTATAGATTTATTTTGCAAACAACGAAGTGTCCAATAATTGTCAGGGAACTTGACCAAGGACAGCTAAGAACCCAACAATATTTCGGATGGCCTGGATTTTTTTCTGTTGCATTTTATAAGATCGCACTCATTGATTTTCAATTATATGTATACTGTTGTGTTTAACTCGGACGAGCCAGATATCTGCAGAATGTAGAATCTGAATCAGTAGATATCTGGAAAATGTCTACAATAACTGGCTGGTGATGCTATCTCCATTGTGTACGCGAAAAACTTAATGGATATCGGTTGGCTACTAAATTTTGAATGTGACGCTAAATTCCACTCAATATAATCTATAACTAAAGATCCTTTAGCTGCCCTTAATTTCGGATAAGGAATGTTCGTAGAGACTTCAAAACAGAAGATATGAGATGATCACATCGAATGTTTTGTGTCTTAACGTTCACGTCTATTCACAATTTTTCACAATTTCTGGTAACTTCACATTGTCATTCCAGATTGAGGGGGCTCTGTGTTCGAGTGGTCTAAGTTGCTCCGCTGGTGATCACTTGTCTCACACCGCTGAACCGGCACGGGTTCGAGTCTCGCTGGTGCATGTGTTATATTTTGCCAGTCACTTGCCGACGGGCGGTGATTCTCTCCGGGTCCGTAGCCATACGAGAGAAATATTCTTGAGTGTGACATTAAACCAAACTCCCCGCTCCCCTCCAGATTTACTCGGAAACTATTCTAAGACAGGAGCAATTTTGAGAATGAGACAATCATAACCTATTCTTAAAAACAGATCGCTACGAGTTTTCAGAACATATAAAATGGACGAATATACAGCGCGTCGAAAACACCAACAAATCTGTTGGCCCTGTATGGCCCTTTGCAGGTAACTCTGATAGATTTCGATTGTATCTGTCTGACACACAAGCAGATTAAAGCAGTTATACAAATCAGGATCAGGGATAGAATATAACGTACTCATTCCACATAGGCTCTGCCTCGACAGCGGCTTTGACGGGCATACACTGTGATAACAATGCAGTTAGGAAGATAAAAATCTTCAGTATATTTTTCACTTTACCCACCACTAATGAGAATTCATTTGGACTTGGTTATTGGCGGAACAATTAGTAGATATCTGGTTATATGGGATAACTTCCGCTAACGAGGATGGAACGTGAGTGAAACGCTATCGATAAAACAGAGGCATGGAAACTAAGCACGCATTTATTTTGCGTCAAATAGGCAATCACGTTCTGCCATTCAATAGTTACAACAGAATGGCTAAGTCCTGTACCGGTAACTTATGGTGAGATACGCCGTTCCATTTACATGTTACTACAACCTGTAACCGTCTGGGTCATCTGTACGCGGTAAGACAGGCCCTGGGATCGTGCGTATCCATGTTCAGCCTACTTTCGGCAACTAGAGAAATCCCCGAAATCAAACACTACCTGATGTTGTCAGTCAATCAGCCAAACTTTACCGACGTAACCTCAACGTAACCCACCATTTTGGAGTCATGTGCTGTCCTACTTGTTCAAAATTACAGATCTACAACACCTCTTGGATGATACGGAAGTTATTCATATCTGCATCTTTTGTAAGCCCAGAAAATATATGTTTCACAAGTAGTATGAAAAACCTGTAATTTATCAGATTTCTCGAGTCTGTTCTCCGCCGGTTGAAGACCGAACAGTATACGGTAAAGTATCGGATATCGCTCCGCAATAATGACGACACATGATTCGCAAGCCATCTTATGGATGTCGAAGCGTACGCAAATGATGTTACTGCTTACTTGTGACTGTTTTTTTTCTAAAATAGTAATAGAGCAACATGCTTAGACTGGGTTATTTACCAATCACTTTAATTTCTGGCATGCTATGTATTTAGCGAAACGAAGTGATTATCTTTCCAAGAAATCGTTTGTGTTCATAAAGCCAGTGGAAGTGAATCGAGGACAATTAGTCTGTGTTAATTAATCTTGGAGAGGAAGATTAAACCACACATCCTTTCAGACCGGAATATGAATACATTTATTAGATAATCTAAGGAAGTAGGTAATCAAGTCCCCAGGGATCTTCCCTGAATTATACACCATGGCAACAATTCATGCTGGGACTTATTACATTCCAAAAGAGAATAGCTTATTCTTTACAACGAGAATTGATTTGAATTATCTGTCCTGGCATATTTATACCGATATAGGAAAGCAGACCTGCCAAAGACCTAACAGCTCTTGGAAAAGGCCAGGCGACCTAGAGCGTGTCTGTTAATTCCTAGAATAAACCCGTACCTAGGTTGTCTGCGAGGTATTTTATGGTGTCTTAGCATGCAGACAATATTAATGACGAAGCAAAGTAATAAAGCAAAGCATTTCTTTTGTATAGTTCTCTCGCACATTAGTAGTATAGAAAGAGGATATTCAACAACATTGACCTTTGACCTCTGTGGAGGTCACGTGGAGGTGGTGGGATCAAAGGTCAATGAGTGCAAGTGTACTGACCTGTATCTGGGGTTAGGATGCGCAGGTGTATGACGTCACTTCCGGTAGGCGTGAATCGGGCGTGACCTTTGACCTACATCCGGAACGGGTGCACGGAAAATTAGGATTTGTCCCAAAAATATAAAAAGCGGAACACGGACTTTACCCCTACAATAGGGGAAAACTCCTATCAACCCTATCCCAAAGGGCTAATATCGGTCCCTGGCTTATCGGGGCCTGCTGAGAGAGGTAGGGTGGCGGGGGGTGGGTGCATGTAAAAGTTTCTCCAGAAAAAAACAATAAAAAGCGGAACACGGACTTTACCCCTACAATAGGACTCGCCGGTGCACGCACATCGACTCTCACCACCTTCTTGGGAAGCCGAATGGGAACCGAAGTCACCCCCCAAAAAACCACAACGGCGGGCACCTACTTTTTCACTCCTTTTACCACGCCACCCCCTGAAACTACGTCCATCAATATCTAAGTCACCGCGACCATCACGACGATTAGCGCCCAAGGGCTGGGACAACTATTAAAATCAACAGCAGCAGCAGGAAAGCTCAGTCGCCATGTTTTACCTCACCCTACCCAGTAACAGTTCGCTGGATGTGTTTCCTGACAACACCTTGGCCAAGTACGTGACCCAGTTACCGCACCCGTTGCATTCACCTGGACGATGGGAATGTGGACTCGTGGATATCCAATACCCTTACTCGTGGTACAACGTGCGAGCCAATGAAGTGTGGTACGAGGTGACCTACGAAGGGAAAGATACCCGACTCACCCTCCCCGAAGGCCAATACGATAACCCCAATGAGTTCATGCAGGGACTGCCAAGACTGTTGCATTATAAAGCTCTACGGGAGGTCAGGAATACTTCAAAACCCATAAAAACCTTTTCCTTCAAGAATCACGTGGGCTTCGATTACAACGCACACAACGACAAGGCACAGATCATCCTCACCGTCAAAGTGAGTGTCGTACTGAGTCCTATCCTACAGCAAATGCTGGGTCTCGCTCACCCGACCTACATGGGTCCAGCCGAGGACCGTGGCCAGATCCCGATGGATATGAAGTCGGGTATGTACGGACTCTACGTCTACTCGGACGTGGTCGACAACCACATCGTGGGCGGTTTCAAGTCACCCAGTTTCACCCACATGCTCTACCTTCCCGTAGGGCAAACCGACATCAACACTATCACGGTGGATATAAGAGATGACACGGGACGACCGGTCGCATTCCAACGAGGGAAAGTGGTGCTGACACTTCATTTCCGACAAGCACGTTCTCCCCTCTTTGTATAATGAAAGTACCTTACGAATGCGATGCACGCAGCTATATGGACTATTATGCTGAACAGGCCGGGGGTGGCCTTCCGGTCTTTAGCGGCGCACGCATCCAACGAGGACATGGGCTGGGGAACATACTCGGGAGCATCGTCAAAACGTTCTTACCCTTGGTGACGCGTGGGGCGAAAGCAATTGGCAAACAAGCGGGACGCAGTGGACTGCAAGTCGCCGGTGATGGCTTGGGGGTACGGCACCCAAAGAAGCACTGAAACGGCGGGCCAAAGAAGCAGGAGGCGTCTTGGTCGCCAAAGCACAACGCACCGTAGGGAATAAAAGACCTGCACTACCTCCACTACGCACCAATCGACGACCGACCCAGCGACGACGCACATCGAAGACCCAGGATATCTTTTCTTAAACATGCCCTTAATCCACGCCCCTCCACCAACAGTGAATTTGATTTGTGGACCGTCCCGCCCACACAGACCAATGCCGAACAAGGATTATGGGTGGAGCATCTCCCGCTCTCCAGCATCAACGAAACAGGGCCCATCGAGTTCACCATCAGTAATGCGGATACGGCCTATGTGGATTTAGCCCATACGTACTTGTATGTGAAAGCCAATGGTCGTCAATGGGGATGGCTCCAGAATCATCGACAATGCCACGGTGGGCCCGACGAATCTCTGGCTGCACTCTATGTTTCAACAGGTGGATATTTTTCTCAGCGACAGACTCATCAGTGACTCGACCAATACGTACCCCTATCGAGCCTACATCGAGACGCTGTTGTCGTATAGACTAGAGACTAAAAAATCTCAGCTGACAGCCCCTGTATTCTACCAAGACACAACCGAGCACATGTGCACGGTGCACAATGCGGGACGATGGGCGGTGCGTTGAACGGAAGGCTTTCACCGCGAACGGCGCCTCGGTGGATCTCATGGGTCGACTGCACGCAGACCTTTTCATGCAAGACCGGTACCTCTTGAACAAGATCCCCATTAAAAACCGACTGATACGGGCGCCTCTGACCTTCGCCTTGGTGGCCACTGACGTAGAGGGGTAAGTAGCCAACTATAAGATCGTCATCCAAGACGCAGTCCTGTATGTCCGAAAAGTGAAACCGAATCCAGCCGTTCAACTGGGACACCTCAAAGCCTTGGAAACAAAACCAGCCCAGTGCCCTATCCGACGTGTGCAAACCAAAGTGTTCTCTGTGCCTGCTGGAAATATGAGCGCCAACAAAGAAAACCTGTTCCTGGGGGAACTACCCAAGCGATTGATCCTGGCCTGTGTGGAAAATACCAGTTCCAGCGGAACCTACCCAGAGAACCCGTTTGACTTTAAACATTTCGGCATCAATTTTGTGACCCTGCATGTGGAAGGACAACAGGTCCCGGCTACGGCCTTAACACCCAACTTTGGGCGCGGGATTTTTATTCGAGCCTATCAGAACCTGTTTACAGCCACCGGTCAAATCAACCACGACGAAGGGAATATGATCAGTCGGGAGGACTATGCGAACGGATACACGTTGTTCTGTTTCGATCTGACCATCACCCTAGAGAACGACCATCAGCTGGCCCTCGCCAAGCAAGGCAATTTACGGTTGGAAATCCACTTTGCACGAGCCCTTCGGACCACCGTCAATGTGATCAGCTACGCCGAGTTGACAACATCATTCAAATGGACAAGGCGCGCAACGTCCTGTGTGACTTTGCCACCTAACATGGATACAGACCAGATTACCACCGTGCTGAAGAATGACTCAGGGACACGTATGGTCTTTCAAGGGGTGTTCGCCCGAGATGTGTTCCCATTAGACCGTGTGTATCCTGCTGCTTACGTTCTCAACACGGACCCGATAGATCGGCCCGGTGAACATTGGGTGGCCGTGTATTTGACAGAACATCAGGGCGAATACTTTGACCCGTACGGCCTGCCACCTCTCCATCCCGATTTAACAGACTTCATGGACGAAGGCACAGAGACGTGGTATTGGAACAGTGAAACGTTGCAAAGCGGACAATATCGCTTGTTTTACCTGTACATCGATGCCGGGGAAGAACCGTATCTACCATCGTACAGATGTTTGACGAGTACCCCAAGGCCGAAGACCGAGATGTACTCGTATATGACTGGGCCGCCGATTATTTCAATGTACAAGAACCGTTCTGGGCTTAAGTTCTATCGATTTCAATGTACAAGCCCCCTGTTCTGGGCTTAAGTTCTATCGATTCCAATGTACAAGCCCCCTGTTCTGGGCTTAAGTTCTATCGATTTCAATGTGCAAGCCCCCTGTTCTGGGCTTAAGTTCTATCGATTCCAATGTACAAGCCCCCTGTTCTGGGCTTCAGTTTTCACCTGGTTGTTCTCACGTTGTTGTTTTTCACTGAATAAAAAATGAGATCTCACCAAAAAACCCTGTCTTGTGTGTTTTCTATATGAGCAAGCGGCCATGAAGGCTATAACAGACCTGTGGGGATTCTGTCAAACTGGCCTTGAACACCGTTGAGAAAGTAGCCAATCAGTGGCCTAGGATGGGGCCAAATGTAACCAACCATTGTCCAGAAAACAATGCAAGAGCACTGCAGTAAAATAGAGAGCCAATGAAATCAGCCCACAGACCAAGTACATGTTTTGGTCTAGGTTAAGAGCGGGCTTTCCAGCACAAAAATGTTGACGAGGAGTTACAAGTTACAAGAGCAACAGGTGGAGTGAAAAAACTATAGAGGTTCGAGGGTAAAGACCAGGAAGACGGCGAGTGGAGACTCGTCCAACACCTATAGATTAGGTTTATTACTATAAGTTCCATGGTTTCATGTATTTTTTCCTGCCAATACGGTTCTGGGAAAAACTGAGGGTTCCCCACTGACCATTTAGTATGGGCATAGTGCTGGCGATATTGTCGGGGACCCTGTGCACCCCATGGGTGCTTCGGGAGGGTGGATAAAGGCTATCTATTGGCCCGGAGAGGTCCGAACATTGCCGGAAGGGGGACCTTTGACCTTTTGACCTGGATGTGACCTTTGACCTTTTGACCCGAAATTCACCCGCGTACTTCCGGTGATGCCGCGCCGGCGTGCGGCCGGATAACCCGCGCGCGCGCTCGCCCGGATAATGCGCGCGCTGCGGCCGGGCCGGGCCGGGCCGGGCCGGGCCGGGGAAAACCCGGATGTTGAAGAGTACCCGGATGTTGAAATGTACCCGGATGTTGAAGAGGGTCCGGATGTTCTAGTACATGCATTCCATACAGCTAAGGTCTAAGAAAAAATTGGAACTCTTCTTTGTTCGGAAGTAGTTTTTTGGTCATTCTGAAAACCGGAAGTGACGTCACACACTCGCGCAGACCCACCAAATCACGTGACCTGTGCAGTAACCTACATGAAAAAACCCACCGGGAAACCCGGATGTAAGATGAGATGTTGATAGGAGTTTTCCCCTATTTTAGGGGTAAAGTCCGTGTTCCGCTTTTTATATTTTCGGGGACAAATCCTCATTTTACATACACCCATCCATGACTTGATAGGCAGCCCCGGATAAGCCCGGGGACCGATATTAGCCCTTTGGGTTAGGGTTGATAGGAGTTTTCCCCTATTGTAGGGGTAAAGTCCGTGTTCCGCTTTTTATATTTTTTCTGGAGAAACTTTTACATGCACCCAGGAAACACATCCAGCGAACTGTTACTGGGTAGGGTGAGGTAAAACATGGCGACTGAGCTTTCCTGCTGCTGCTGTTGATTTTAATAGTTGTCCCAGCCCTTGGGCGCTAATCGTCGTGATGGTCGCGGTGACTTAGATCTTGATGGACGTAGTTTCAGGGGGTGGCGTGGTAAAAGGGGTGAAAAAGTAGGTGCCCGCCGTTGTGGTGTTTTGGGGGGTGACTTCGGTTCCCATTCGGCTTCCCAAGAAGGTGGTGAGAGTCGATGTGCGTGCACCGGCGAGTCCTACTGTAGGGGTAAAGTCCGTGTTCCGCTTTTTATTTTTTTTCTGGAGAAACTTTTACATGCACCCGCTCCCCCACCCTACTTCTCTCAGCAGGTCCCGATAAGCCAGGGACCGATATTAGCCCTTTGGGAAAGGGTTGATAGGAGTTTTCCCCTATTGTAGGGGTAAGTCCGTGTTCCGCTTTTTATATTTTTGGGACAAATCCTAATTTTACATGCACCCATTCCGGATGTAGGTCAAAGGTCACGCCCGATCCACGCCTACCGGAAGTGACGTCATACACCTGTGCATGCTAACCCCAGATACAGGCCAGTACACTTGCACTCATTGACCTTTGACCCCACCACCTCCACGTGAGCTCCACAGAGGTCAAAGGTCAATGTTGTTGAATATCCACTTTCTATACTACTCACATTCATATACACCTGAGAAAGTATATGATACCAATGAGTACCTACCAATGGATACAACTTCTCTCAATCCGAGTTAAACGTAAATGTTGATATTTATATATTATTTCCCCTATGTTTACAATACAGGCGTAAACATTGCAAGACTTTTCTGTTGTACATTATCAATATGACATATCGCTCTTATAGCCATTTCTCATACAATCTCTCGTGGTAGCCTTAACATGGCGTTAAAATAATTTTTGAAAAGACACTATACATACACTGAAAATAGAGTTTCCATTCATTTCATACATCACGCACACACAAACATACCCACATACACCGTAAATCATGAATACAAATCCACAAGTCAAGTACTGTGGTCGCATTTCCCCGCCTACATTTGAATGCCAATGTATGAGGCTGGGCCCTAACACAGACAACTTTCAATGGCAGTGCTAAGTCACCATGTCTTGCTGACATCGTTGAAAAAATCACTGACCGCTCCTCTCTTGTAGGAAATGTGTGTGTGGGTTTTTTTCTGTACATAATTGGAATTGGTGCCATCTGTTAAACGGTATAAATCTTTGGATCATTGACGCAGGAATTCTTTTATGGACGACGACTGAATATTTGAATGTCGAACCTGATGCCTGCAATTAGTCGCGCAATCAGCAGAATTTGGGAAAGTAGATTGTTAAAAAAGTAACGTGATTTATGTCTCTCCTCTTTCCCCTACACATCCCCCATCATGCCTATAAGTGAACTTTCGAAAGTATGAAATGTTCTTGGCAACAAGTTGGCAGGCCCTTGTATTGTACGTAACGTACCGGCTGATTGTTTTCAGAGTCTTTCGTCTCGGCTTTATTGTCCGCCATGTTGAATATACTCAGTCGATCAAGTTAAATCTGCACGGATCTTCTCAGCGATAACAAATGGTTGACTTGCACTGTAATTTAAGTTAATCTCTTGGCAATTTTATCTGCCCTGATAGCAGCGGCAGGTACGTTGACGCATGACTCCCTGTATGATTTGCGGTGCGTTAATCTGGTTGGTTTCTTAGCTCTTCAACCAGGAAAATATTTTTAATCGATCGACCGGAAGTTACCAAATAATCAAAACTGAAAGCATAATGGTCCTTTCTTGGAATAGCAAAATAATTTGATCCATAATGACAACAGTTTAAGATGAAGTAATAGGAGAGAGACTTAGGAGAACGAATCAGTAAATATGTGGGGAGTATACACATCAATGCACCTGCCGTTGCTGTGTAGCACAAGTCAACTATTGGTAATTGATAATTACCTCGAAGACAAGGTATGGCGCGACTATTCAGCTCTAGTCTACATGTGTACACAAAAATGCGATTCAATATCTGTACAATAAGGGAGTATGGCCCTACCCGGAAGCTCAACAATTCGCGTCCTGTCTGCACTTCGCCAGTTTGAAAGATTCTCGAAAGTCTATTATTGATGACAAAGACTAACTACCCGAAACTGGAGAGCAAAAACTTAGTTTTATGTATCGCTTAACTTTGTGCTTGTTTAGGGGATCAATCCTTCCACTTTCTGCCCACACAAAGCGACTTGCACTGCATCTTTTGTAACATCCATGCGTCGCAAATTAGCATACATGTGCGTTTTGTACACAATATGTGCATCTTGAGTTTCTGCTTTCCCGCAGCTTATTGATTTTCCTCATGTGGCTGCACGTACCGCAATCTAATTAAAATAAATTGGAGCGATATGCAAGAGGTGGGAAAAATTGACGACGTTTGGCGACTAAAAAGCAACCATATGACTCTACAGGAAAGCATCCCTCGGCACCTAACATTCATACCGAGAATACGGTGGATTCTCGGATGTAGCCTTAGTATCTCAGCCGCGCTTTTATTGCAGGTGATGTGGAGACTATGAAGTATCCATACGGCCCCTAGCATCGGCTTAAGCGGAATTAGACACGCTAGCTCTGGAGCTGTCCTATCTGCTCTCCCATTTGGATATGTCGCTTGCAGGATCTAACCGGCTTGCAGTAACGCGAGTGTCAACTAATCCCGAGAGCTCTTCATAGTGCTTTGAAGGGAACATAATGGTATCTGACAAGGAGCAACAGGTACAGATTAGGGATGTCACGCTGGTCGAGAAAACACTAAACAAGGACAAGCATCTGTTAGTGAGCTGAGACTTTTATATATAAATGTCTGTGGCCTTAAAAGGAGGCTATTATATCCGGAATTTAGAGAACTGATTAGTAGTTACGATATAATATCTTGCGTTGAAACAAAACTAGACAAGTTTGACTCGATATTAACTAAAATATTCCAGGTTACGAATTTCATCCTGCTAATAGAATGCAAAACGTTATACGTAAGTCAGGTGGGATTGGTCTATTTATCAAGGATACTCTGATGCCCTATATTCATATTTCTGACCTATCTTGTGAATATGTTCTGTGGTTTATGATATCTGATGAAGTCCTTAAACCAGAACATGATACCCATTTTGGTTCCATATATATCCCCCCAGAAAATACCACGTATGCCGATAGCAACCTCTTAGAGGATCTCGAGAAAGAAATTACTGAAAAATGCAGTCAGACTGAATTTCTATATCTCCTTGGAGATCTCAATGCGCGGGCAGGAGAAGCGAACGACTATATTATTATTGACGCCCATTTTCGATATTTTCGAACTAGATGAAACAACAACGAGCGTCCTAGATGATATTAATAAGATAATTGATTTTAGCTTGCCTATAGAAAAAACAAACCGAGATAAGATAAAAAGTAATAGCTACGGTAGAAAAATCCTCACCCTATGTAAACGAAACGGATTACCGTAGTCATTCTAAACGGTAGAGCTGGAAAAGACAAAAATGTTGGAAAACGTACTTCAACAATTGATTATGTAACATGTAAAGTCCCGGCTGTTCAGCAAGTATCTGACTTTGAAGTTCAGATTTACACTCACCTGTATTATTGATATTACAAAACGCAAAGCCAACATCGAATACTTCACCAGTCTCCCAGGACAGCTATCCACACCATATTGATAATGATGACGATACTGACACCACCTATAAACAAAAACAGGCAAAAAGGAAATGGAATGAGGATGATGCAATTCCGTTCGTCGAAAGCGTAGAAAAACAAGATCTAGAACAGCTCAGAACCCTGTTAATGTCTGTCTGTTGACGCTGTTAATGTCTGTCTGTTGACGCTGTTAATGTCTGTCTGTTGACGCTGTTAATGTCTGTCTGTTGACGCTGTTAATGTCTGTCTGTTGACGCTGTTAATGTCTGTCTGTTGACGCTGTTAATTTGACACAAGAACCCATGAATAACATAGAAGAAAAATCACAACAAATTTTGAAGAAAGTGCAAGTGCTAACTTCCGCGTTCAAAGTAATAGAGATCACAGTAGGGTAAATAAACCGTAGTTTGGGAAGACATGCCTCCGAGCCAGAAGAAAATATCACCTAGCAAAACGCATTCGTGTCAGAAACAAGAATTACGAAGACAGAGGAAATTTAGTTACAGCTAGTAAATATTACAAGAAAACGATGAACAAATTTATTAATGCCCGTCGTAGAAACTCACAGCGGAAATTTCGTGCTATGCGGTCTAAACATCCGAAAGATTACTGGAAGCTTCTGAATGGTATAAATAAATAAATCCAAATCTAACAAAGATATATGTATCGAAACTCTACGAATATTTCAAAACAATCAATGAAACCGAAACTGAAGATGAGCAAACCGGTCTAGATGATATTAACGATTCAAACGACTGTGTATTAAACAGCCCTATTACCGAATTCGAAATAGAACATGAAATAAAAAATCTGAAAAACAAGAAAAGTCCTGCAACTGACAATATTCTAAATGAATACATTAAAGATGTAATCAGCCTCAAAATGGATGGATTTTGTAACCTCTCCCCTGTGCGTTTTTTTCAGCAGGGAAGATTACCAAAGCATCATATGTAGTATATTTGACGATAGTGGGATCGTCATATACAACGAATGCAAGAATATCTTGTCAGAGAAATTTGTAACTCTGCCCGCTTCGACGGCTTTTCTGTCTCGCCATTGAGTGTGTGTTGTACGCGGAGAGGAAAATGACGTCACTGCGTGACGTATGAGTGACGTAGCGACGCTCACGAATTTGAATGCTGCACAGCTGCAGCCATGGGATAACGTCATGGCTCGTGCCCACGGTTCGGTGATGTCGCATAGCGTACGTTGGTAGAACGCACCATACGTGTATACGCTTGTTGACACGGCCGTGGAAAAATAAACGGCATGCCATGCTGTTATTTTTAGAGATCAACTCCTTCTATTTTCTCGTGAATGGTGGAAACAAGTTTAGTTTTTTGTGGTCAAATGTGTTTCATTTTGTACCTGTTGTAACATATGTCACTTTCGCCGAGTTTGAGAGACATCAATTTCAGCCCAGATTTGAGGCTGATTACATCTTTAAAACCACCTCCCATATCTTTCTTCCATGGTATAATCAGTTCTTTAACCTGATTTTAGATGGTGGAATCTTACCAGAAACGTGGCATATTGGAATCATTCAACCGATCTTTAAAAACAAAGGTGATCGTAAAAACCCAGAACACTATCGTCCCATCACAATCCTCAGTTGTATGGGTAAACTATTCACCTCTATATTGTCATGGTATTGTAGTCTGTTATTAGACATTGTGGATGTTTCTAGAATATAGAACTGACGCAATCTTGTTTACGTATTATTATGTGGGTCAGCCACTTGGAGCTTTCTGAAAGGCTGTTATAAATTGTATCTAGGTCAGATGATTTGCGGTAACGCTGTGTATTCTAGAAGCTTCTTGATTGGGTAGAATGATCCGGCATGCCTCATAGAGTATAAATAGCGCATTCAGTCAGTCATTCAGCAGGGAATTCAAACTGGCTTTTTATGTGGGTCTGTTGTGTTGTGTTACCTTTGCCTGTAATTACGGACTGCTGGATTGTTTACTCCTGTGTATTGACTGTTGGCTGCTGCATGGTCTACGTTATTTGTTGAAGGCTATCGGATATTGGACATTTAACTGGGACTGTGTACCACTGAGCAGTGTTGGATCACCATTATACAGAAGAGTGATTTGTGCGCGTCAACAAGGACTATAAAGTGCACAACGGTATAACATTGAACAGGAAGACTATATTTCACACATTTATTTGTTGTATTAACCTTACTTAAATTGTATATGATTTTAGTATTGTTAATAAATATTTGATTGTTAATCCTTGACTTCACACATCTTTCTGTTACACTCAGTTGACGTAACAATATTGAGCAATCGTTTAAATGAATATTTGGAAAGTAATAATTTGCTCTCCGAGACTCAAAGCGGTCTTAGAAAGGGATATTCCACTCTTAATAACATGTTTATTCTACAGGCTCTTACAGATTACCTCAAAAAATTATATTATGCATTTATTGATTTTAAAAAAGCTTTCGACAATGTTTGGCGAGTTGGTTTGTGGCAGAAATTAATAAATATGGGATTAGGGGCAAGATATTTAAAGTTATACATAGTATGTACAGAAATATTAAATCTTATGTAAGACTAGAATATATCGTCGCTTTTTTGCCTGTAACACGGGAGTCAGACAAGGGGAAAAATTTTCACCTATCCTATTTTCCTTATTTATGAACGACCTGGAGGACTTTTTACTACATAGAGTTAATGGTATTTCTATAGACCTTGATAATGACATGTTAACGACAGCAATATGCATCATTGTGTTATTATATGCAGATGACACTGTTATTGTCGCACAAAGTCCGATCGAGTTGCAAAGAGCTTTAGACGCCTTTTCAGACTATTGTAACGACTGGAAAATGGACATTAATACAGAGAAAACGAACATTATTGTATTTGTCTGTAGAAAATATAACCATGAGTTCTTTATTAACAGCAAGAAAATATAAATCGTTGACAACTATAAATACCTCGGCACTGTCTTTAGAAAAACAAGATCATTCACAAATGCATTAACTAGTATAACTGAACAGGCAGGCAAAGCCTTACACTTGTTATATACCTGCATTAGAAATGTCTGCCATTGATTGCCAGTTATTACTTTTTGACTAAACTGTTGCATCTCTTCTATTTTGCGGTTGCGAAATTTGGGGGTTTAGTAACCTAAATATTCTTGAAACTGTTCATACAAATTTTCTATAATACATACTGTGCCGCAGGTAACAATGCAGTTAGGAAGATAAAAATCTTTAGTATATTTTTCACTTTACGCATCGCTAATGTGAATTCATTTGGACTTGGTTATTGGCAGAAGAATTAGTAGATATCTGGTTATATAGGGTAACTTCCGCTAACGAGGATGCAAGGTGAGTGAAACGCTATCGATAACACGGAGGCATGGAAACCAAGCACGCATTTATTTCGCGTCAAATAGGCAATCACGTTCTGCCATTCAATCGTTGCAACAGAATGTCCAAGTATGGAGTCCTGTAACTTATGATGAGATACGCCTTTCCATTTACATGTTACTGCTACATGTAACTGATGTCTGGGTCATCTGTACGCGGTAAGACTGACCCTGGGATCGTGCGTATCCATTTTCAGCCTACTTCCGGCAACTAGGGAATTCCCCGAAATCAACATCACCTGATGTCCTCAGCCAATCAGCTATACTCTACCGACGTAACCTCAACGTAACCCGCCATTCATGTGCTGTCCTACTTGTTCAAAAGTACAGATCTACAACACCTCTCGGATGATACGGAATTTATTCATATCTGCATCTTTTGTAAGCTCAGACAATATATGTTTCACAAGTAGTATGAAAAACCCGTAATTTATCAGATTTCTCGAGTCTGTTCTCCGCCGGGTGAAGACCGAACAGTATACGGTAAAGTATCGGATATCGCTCCGCAATAATGACGACACACGATTCGCAAGCCATCTTATGGATGTCGAAGCGTACGCAAATGATGTTACTGCTTACTTGTTACTGTTTTTTTCTAAAATAGTAATAGAGCAACATGCTTAGACTGGGTTGTTTACCGATCGCTTTAATTTCTGGCATGCTATGTATTTAGCGACACGAAGTGATTATCTTTCCAAGAAATCTTTTGTGTTCATAAAACCAGTGGAAGTGAATTGAGGGCAATTAGTCCGTGAAATCCTGGGGACGAAGATTAAACCACTCATCCTTTCAGACCGGAATATGAATACATTTATTAGATAACCCAAGAAAATAGGAAGACAAGTCCCCAGGGAACCATGGGAACAATTTCTGCAAGAACTTGAGTTATCATTCGCAACGATAATTGATTTGATTTTTATGTCCTTGCATATTTATGCCGGTATACTGCTGTGTGATTTTCTTTGCGACGCAATGACAGGTATAGGAAAATAGGCCTGCCAAAGATCTTACAGCCATTGAGAAAGGCCAGGCGACCCAGTGCGTAGGTCTACGTGTAAATCCATAGAAGTAAACCGGTACCTATATATAGGTTGTCTGCGAGGTATTATATATTGTCTTAGCATGCAGACAGTATTAATGACGAAACGAAGTAAGAAAGTATTTTTTGTAGTCCTTTCACACATTTCTATACACCTGATAATCATATGATAACAACGAGTAACTAACAATGGATACAATTTATCTCAGTTGGAGTTAAACGTAAATGTAGATATTTATATATTATTTTCCCTTTGTTCACAGTACAGGGGTATACTTGCAAGACTTTGCAGTTATACATTATCAATAATGACATATCCTTCTCCAACTACCTCGCTGGGGGTCTAATAACACCCCAGCCACCAGTCAGATTTTTGGACCGGATTCGGGGCCTTCGCGCACATCGCCGGAAGTGACATCATATCTAGTAAAATAGATGTTTACCGAACATTTCGATTACTTTTCAAGTCTGCATAATACCTCTGTTGACCTAGCGTTAAAAAGAATTATCTGGAGATAATTTTCCCTGTTTATCTGGACAGAGCATATGAAAAGTAGTTCGCTCATGTGCAACACTAAAGGAGTTGTTCGGCCGCATTCAAACTCAACCGTGCGTTGGTTGGTTTCCCCTATACGTCATAGCAACGTAGTAAAGGTCAACTTTCGCTATTGGTGGCAGGGATGGTAATGGACAGGAGCCTGCGAAATGGAGCATGCGCTGTGGGGAGGTTGATCCTTCTCACAGTCATTCCTCACAAAATCCTCTCGCGGTAGATCTAACGTGGCGTTAAAATACTTTTCGGATAGACACTCTACATACCGATACACTGCAAACAGAGCTTTTATTCCTTCCATAGTTCACGCACACACATACATATCCACACCGTAAAACATGACAACAAATCCACAAGTCAAGAACTGTGGCCGTATTCTCCGCCTACATGTAAATGCCAATGTATGAGACTGGGCCGCCGCACAGCCAACTTTGATTATGAGTTCTAAATCATCTTATCTTGCTGGCATCTTTGGAAAACTCGTTGTCTGCTTCTCTCTTGTAGAAAATCGATCTTTTTTTATTATTACATTTAATTTATGCACGTTTGGAATTGATGCCAACTGTCACACGGAACAGATCTTTCGATTATCGATGCGGAAATTTTTTTGTGGACGACGGCTGAATATTGAATGTCGAATTTGACGCCTGTTATTAGTCGCGCTGTCAAAAGAATATGGTAAAATAGATTGTTAAAATGTAGTGTGATTTATATCTCCCCTCTCTTCCAGAACATAACCCCCTTTAATGACATAGTGAACATTCAAATGTATCAAATCTTCTATTAACAAGTTGGTAGATTCTTGTGTTACAAAAAACGTACCGGCTGAATTTTTTTTCAGTCATTTGCCTCGGCTTCATTGTCCGCCATGTTGAATATGCTCAGTCGACCAGTTGATATGATTATTTCCCTGTCTCTTCAACCTCGGATATATTTTTAATCGATCGGACTTTCGGAAGTTGCCATAATTATTAGGAGAACGAATCAGTAAGCATGCGGAGAGGATAGTATTGTCTATGAATTAACTTGAAGTGTAGTGCAAGTCAAACAGTGGTAATCCACTTGATAATTGCCCTGAAGACGAGGTATGGCGCGACTATTCTACTCTAGTCTACATGTGTACACAAAAATGCGATTCAATATATGTATAATAGGCCATAATAAGGGAGTATGGCTCTACCGGAAGCTCAACAATTCGCTTCCTGTCTGCACTTCGCCAATTTGAAACATCCTCCAAAACCTATTATTGATGACAAAGACTAACTACCCAAAACTGGAGTGCATAAACTTTGTTTTATGTATTGCTTAACTTTGTGCTTGTTTAGGGGATCAATCCTTCAACTTTCTGCCCACACAAAGCGGCCTGCACTGCATCTGTTGTAACAATTCCTGCGTCGTAAATTGGCATACATGTGCGCGTGCCCATGTTCTGTACACAGTATTAGCAGCTTGATTTCCGCTTTCCCGCAGTTAATTGTGTTTTCTTATGTGGCTGCACGTACCGGTATCTGTAACGATAATGACAATTCATGTTACTTTCGCAAGTTTTGTAACACCACTAGAATGAACTTTACCAAACATTCTAGCCCCAGAACTCACTTTTGCTGCGAAAACTGACCTCTGGCCTAGTGGATTTCTGGGAACGGAAACGAAAACGTCTCGCCTGTTTGTTTACTTTCTTATTTGTTCTACTTTTTATGTGTTTTGTACTCTGTCTCACATGGGATACTTAGTACAATAAAGAATCTTATTTTATCATGCGCACAATTAATTTTCGGCGGAACTAATCTCGCATTCGTCTATTTCCGTATTGACGGAAATTAGCCCAGTTGCTGAGTTCTGGGGATAGATTGCTATTATTCAACTAAACATACAAATAGTTTTGTACAATTTGAATGAATTATGTTCGTTTGGTTAAAATTAAATTCATTTCACAATAAAGTTCGATCGTATCGCTCGATTACCCAGGGCACTATTTCGTAGTCGGTTCACTACTTGATCGCCATACGCTCCCCACGGGTGGAGATTTGTGCGTTCTATGTGAGAGGCTCGTTCCGCCAATACGGAAATAGCCGAACGTGAAATTGTTTACCAAATAGAGTGCGCTCCCTTGGAGAGAGCACATGGGGATTTGGTCACTTGAGTTTGGTTACTTCATCAAATGGGCACACGACACATGGTGTCAAAAGTAACGTGTATGAACTCTGGAATTCTCGTAGATCATTGTGCAGCTCCATAACTAAACTGTGAACTGAACGAGTAAATTGCCGGAACCCTTGTCATCGTTCTTTTGACGAAAACTGAACGACAGGTAACCAAAGTTACATCTCGCTGTTCTGTACTGTAGACTAGATCGTTCCCATACATCTTACAGCTATTAGTTGTAATTAAAGTAGCAGTAAACATGGCAGATCATGAAGAAAAACCAATTCAACGAATAATATTTGTTCCTGAAAAATTGCCACTCCATCCTAAGATAGAAATATAAGGGAATCTCGCTTCCAATGGAGAATATTTAAGACTTTGTGGACCAGCCTCTAATATTTCGGAACAGGAAAAAAAGTCTGTATGTCAACTTTAATGATCTGTTGATCATGTTAATGTTGTTCTTCGGAAGCTAGAATAAGCTCTAAACGAAAGTATACACAGCGATGTAACAACTCTATGGTAGGCCTACGTACATATGACTATGGAAACCTTGTAGATGGTCTAATCTGAAGCTGACCGACTGTATCTGCAGAGCCTTTGAATCAACCAATCAGAAGCTTAAAGCCATGTCGCACCAAGAAGAAGTACCTGCCAGGAGGAAACAGTATGCAGCTGAGAAATGCGCATTCGCCAGCAGTCATGGGATACAACAGAAACTAGCCTGCGAGTTATGTGGGTGCAATCACGAAATGCTAAAACAGTCTTGTCCTGCATGGAGAAAAACTTGTAGTTGGCGAGGTAAACTAGATTATTTTCAGAAGAAAAGTAAAGGGTTGACGAACAAGGAAAAAGATGTTTAGTCGACATGCAGACGAAAGGTAAACCCAGTCTAAGGGTCCTACCCTACAAAAATTCATGCTGTGATGAGTCTCGAAATTCAGTCTGTTGACTTTCAGTTAGACTCTGGATTATGGACGCGGATATTCTTTAATGGACGACGGCTGAATTATGAATGACAGACCAGACGCTTGTAATTTGGTTAAACTGTTAATGTCCTACCTGTGGACAAGTAGAAGCACATTTTTGAAGATGCTGAACTGAAACAAGGTGAATAACCCGAACTTACATTGGGTGTGCTCTTGCATATCGCCCCAATTTTTTACCTGGTTATATTAGGATTCTGCTGGTGGACCTTTACTTCCCGAGGCCTGCTCCCTGTACATGTCATTCGACAAATATATGTAGGTTTATTGTTTTGGTGGGAAATATAAGTCGCACGACGCCGAGCATTACATGTTAGTTTTTTCTGGGTACTCTTGCTTTTACCATGTTCACCCAATGTTGGGGCGTTTATTCCATCCGACGTCCTCAATCCTCATCCTTTAACATCAAATGAGTTACTTTTTTAGCTGATCTGTCATCACAGCTCCCGAGCTAGAGTATCTAATTTCGCTTAAGCCGGTGCTATGGACCGTGTGGATACTTCATAGTCTCCACATGAACAGCTGCAATAAAAGCGCCGCTGGGATAATAAGGCTACGTCTTATTGGGTCTGAATGTGAGAAGCTAAGGGAAGCCCGTGTAGAGTCATATGGTTGCTTTTCAGTCGACAGACGTCGTTATTTTTCCCCACCTCTTGCATATCGCCCCAATGTTCAACAGAGTCATTGATAGAGTAAACGTCGAGTGTAAAACTGTTTGTTTTTCGTCGGTGGCAACCTACTGTCAATTCTGGGTTCAAGTCCTGTAAGAAATTTGAGTTAATCACATTGCACACAGACAACCTTACCAGAACATACGTCCAAAATACCAACGATGGAAGACCGCTTCAACCAACAGTAGTGTTGACAGCGCAGACACTTGAGTTTAACTCCAGAGAAGGTCAACTAGAAAAGAAAATACACCTGGAGGTTGACAAGAGCCTGGAGCTGCCAGTATGTCGGCACCTCTTCCCACTTCCCTTATGTGTGTTGTAATTCCACAGTCACACTTCTAGCTCTGAAATTTCCAGTGGCTTTCAAGGGTGAACTCAATGATGAATTAAATCGACCTGTCCAACTAGGAGTTATTGCCCCTGTCAATGTTTCAGCAGGCTAAAGTAATCTCCACTATGGATACCAAAATTCGTTTCTGGAAGGTGAAACTTGAAAAGCGTGAGAAAGCACCTACCTGACTACGTTGGGTTCAACCTGGGACCAGAAGAGTTGGTTGTAAATGCCTTTTGGCATATCTCCTGCACTCGAGGAGTTCGGAGGAGACTGCATCAAGGACTTGAGGAATTTGATACACGCCATTCATGATGATATATTTCTGTGCGGAGTAGAGACTGAGGAAGATGTCATTCAAAAATATGATAGAATGCAGAGAGAGAAATATCAAGCTGAATAAAGACAAAGTGAAAGATTGACTTCCAGAAGTGTCGTATATGTTCTGACCAATGGTGGAAGGACCCTCGGTAGCCCAGTGGTCCAAGGGGCTTCGCTGTTGACCACTAGCCTCAGACCACTGAACCGGCATGGGTTCGAGCTCCGCTGGTGTACGTGTGAAAGTTACTTGCCGACGGGCGATGGCTTTCCCCGGGTACTCTGGCTCCCGCCACCAACCAAACTGGCTGTCACCATATGAGTAAAACAAGCTCGAGTGTAACATTAAACCAAATCCCTCAATGGATCCAGAACCCAAATCCTGTTGGCAAACATTGTTTGCATGTTGCGTTATGGTCAACTATGAGCAAAAGTTTGCATGCCATCTGTTTGTGGTGACCGCCCACTCCGTCCCTGCTGAAGGTTGATATCGAATTCTTATGGGACCAACAGGTCCATGAGAATTGTCTGAGTGAAGTTAAACAGATACTGGCCAACTTCCCTGTTCTCATGTACTTCGATCCGAATGTGACAACTACACGTCAGTGCGATGCTAGCGAGTATGAACTGGATGCCTGTGGTCTATGTTTTACGATTCCGGACACCGACTGAGGTCAAATATGCACAGCCTAAGTATCCTCTACCAGTCTACATTCTGTCTGACAGTATAAGTATTGGGGTGAAACCTGGAGGCTAAGGTTGTCAGAGCAAACTGAAACAGAAGTCAAGTCATGGGTGGAAAGGTAGGCACGAAGTTTGTACATATCCCGATGGATCTCCCCCAATCCCCGTATTACATAAACAGTCTCTCACTCTCTCTGGCCCCTTCAAATCAGAAGAGGTTGAGTTATCATTTCGTCCGCTAGAGGACACTGAGGATGTGCACATATTCTAAGTGTCCTCTGTGCACATATTCTATGTGTCCTCTATCAGTCTACGTTCTGTCTGACAGTATAAGTATTAGGGTTAAACCTGGAGGCTGTGTTGCAATTAAATAGACTGATCATATCACACACATTTTGTTTAATATACATCTAACACTCAAATACTCACTCTTCTTCTCCCAATACTCATAACTTTATTGATAATTTCCAAATCATATCCAGCCTTCCATCTTTCCACCCCGTTAATATTCCATGTATGAAGAAACAAACAACATAGCCGAGGGCCGGGAATCCATTATCTCCCCCACTCATACCGGAAATATCTACAACTTTCACCTTGAGCAAGATGTATATGGACAAACCGTCCATCAATAGAACCTTATAATTCTGACATATATCCGGGAGATTGTTCACGCGGGCTGAGGGCGGGGAATCCACCAAGTCCACTGGGAGGTTAGTTCTCCCTGAGCTAAGGACTGGTCAAAAATGTATAGCAGAAAGCTATACCAGAAATCTTGATGTCATTTACAAATACAGATTTACATCCCACGAATTGAGGAAATCAGCATCAAATTATCCCACGAAATCAACATTCTCAAATCAAGAAAAATAATTCCCCGAGATCACACATTAAAACCGCGTGCTCAAATACATTGACACAAGGCAATGGTGGTACCCCTCTATATGGAATTTACGCAATACAACACAGGTCGCTCAGTACACGACACACTGTCCTGACATAAATTGTACTGACACCATCCAATAAATATATCTCATCCCACTTCAGATATCCCTCTAGGCATTTACAAATGGCCCTTTCTCGGCCTAAATTTCCCGTTATCATCCCTTGCTTACCCTTAGCTCTCCAAACTAAAAACTCCCGCCAGCTCTACTGGCTATAAGCATGCATGGCACTAAGCGACAAGAACAAAACAAACTCAGCGCCACAATGCGCAAAATAAATGTGAAACACCTTTTCAACAAATGATAGCCCTCATGGCTAACGAATTCGACCAGAACACATGAATAATAAGTTTATACTTCTCATAATGTAGCCGAAAATACAGAGCGACTCACAACCATCCGCTCTGGTCAATCCCAAATCAAAAGAGGTCGAGTTATCATTTCGTCCGCTAGAGGGCACTGAGGATATCTTTTGTCTTTAGCATGGGGAAGTTTGACAACTATATTAATGATTCACATGTCAGTAGAAGTGCAGTCCATACTGAAGAAGAGTCTTCTCAGGGCACTGAGACGCCTTCAACGAATGATGCTTCTCCTCCAGAAGTTTGATTTCGAAGTTATCTATGAGAGAGGGTCACAGATGTTTATGGCTGAAACATTGGGCCGAGCTTTTCTACAAGAAACAGGTTGTCAGCAACATAGATGAAGTTATGACCGTTGACACACGGTCTGAGGCTGAGAAAGAGATTGAGGCTGTTACCTCTCTTATAGACTTACCTGTGAATGAAGAGCGGTTAACCCAATTCAACAGAGCTACTGCAGCAGGCATCTCCTTGATGGCGCTAAAGGTGATCGTCAAGTAAAGGTGGTCCAAAGTGAAATCCAGCTTACCTGATGAGTACAATAGTACTTCTCATTCCATGATGAAGTTACTTTTGAGTGAGATGTTCGCTTTAAAGGAAATCGACCAATCATACCAATCGTCTTACAGGGAAGACATTGAAATGAAACTCCATACAAGCCATCTAAGGAACTCTTCGAATGGCAAGAGAAGTTGTTTTCTGGTCAGGCATTAATGAAGGGCTGATTCAGGGTTCTCACAGTGTGAAATTTGCTACGCGTTTCAGATTGAGCAACAGAAATACCTCTAATGAGTCGTGATATTTTTTAGCCATAAAACGATGACTATCTTGTCTGCATTGACGATTATTCTGACTACTTCGAGGTGGATAAACTTCAGACAAACCTGGAAATTATGTCACTGGGAAACTCAAAACCCACTTTTCTCGTCATGGACTCCCTGAGAAAGTAGTCCGTGATAATGGTCCACCATTTAATTCGCAGGAATTTTCTGATTTTGCCCTGAATAACCTCACTCTAATGGCAAATCGGAAAACGGAATCAAAATTGCAAAACGCGCTACCGTCAAGGTATCCCCAGCGTGCACTGTTAGAGGTGAGGAATACTCCAACAGACGAAATCGGTTGTTGACCAGTCCAACGTAGATTAGTCGCCGAACTCGCACTTTTCTCCCAACGGCAAGCTGCCGAATGCAAGAAAGACACTTAAGACATTTAAGCAGAGGAAAACAATCCTACTATTACAACAGGAATGTGAAAGAACGTTAACACTTAAAAGATGATGGCATGGTCTAAGTCGAAGAATTTGTGAGGGCAAGCAGTTGAAGAAAGTCATATACTTAAGTAAACTCCTACCATGTGGCAACTGATGATGGGAGTGAATATAGAAAAAAAACGGTATATAGCTAAGATCTTCCAAAGAGACCCCATTCCATGAGATAACAGATAGTGCATATGTACCAACACAATGACATGAATAAGAGGAGATCCACTTTGTCGCAACTCCCCAGGGATCGTGTGATGGTGGCCAGAACTGGCAGGGTAGTGAGGAAGACATACAACAGTGACTTCGTTTACTCGTGCAGAGCTGAATAACTGTATAATATCGTGTGTGATTCATGAAGTTAACATTAAGAGCCGTGTATGGCTGGCGGAATGTTGCAATATTCTATGACAAACAAATAAAATAATTCTCCTTTCTTTGAAGATAATAGTTCTGTCTCTGGTTGCACAATTTTATGCATCTAGCGATATTCAATGATTCCAACTAGACATTCTACCTAAACAAAAAAATTTAAATAGTTTAACGCAATATATATTCAATTCTTTGAATATAATATTCAATTCTTTGAATATAATATTCAGTTCCTTGAATATAATATTCAATTCTTTGAATATAATATTCAATTCTTTGATTATAATATTCAATTCTTTGAATGGAGTATTCAATTCTTTGAATGGAGTATTCAATGTTCGGATTTTATATACAATTTTCATTGGCAGTTAACACAGCCAATGGACGGGCGTCTTTCATTTCAGGTCGCCGCAAGAATGGCGAGCTCCAACCTCCAAACAGGGTTATCTCCCCTCCTGCCGGTCGATCGACCCTGCTGTCAAAAACGCCCTGGCATTCTCCACAAATTCGGCCTTCAACAAGCCATGTAGCCTTTGACGGATATTAAAAGTGCGAGATCATCAGAACTGCTCTGTATATCAACAACTTGAATTAACCAAATGCAGCGCATTTGGGGGATTCGGCAGACAAAAGAAAAAAACAATCGGTGACTATCGGTAGTTAAATAACTTTTCATCTCTTCACAACAACAACAACAACAACACTATATCAAAGCTAACGGTAGCGTGTTTGAAAACAAACAAGCAATGTTTGTTTTTCGGAATCAATTAATACCCACCTCACATTCACATATGCAAAATTAAATATCTCACTATTTAGTAGACTGATAAGGATGTTTGACTGGTAAGATCCAAGTAGTGTGAAATGATGTTTTGCTACAGGGCTATATGTAATTTGAATGACAGCAGGGACGATCGACTGGTAGAAGGGGAGATAACCCTGTTTGGAGGCTGGGCGAGCTCCTGAAAGATAACGTTCTCAGTACCCCTTTTATCCTCTCCGTAATTTCTTCAGCCATGTCACAATAACTATAATGATAGCTGCTTTCGCAGCTTTCAAGCAAGGATTCTACCGACCTGAAAAACGTTAGCCAGGTGGATTGACTACTCAACTCCGCCATTTTACTTCGTTTATAGGCCGGTTTGCAAGCCTAAATGTCATTGGTCAAGTAAAAGCTATATCATGATTCCCTTTGAACATGTAAATATTACTGTTTGCAATGGCTGAATACTATATTCAATGATTGAATATAATTATTCAATGATTGAATAGTAATACTCAGTTATTGAATACTTATTTTCAATGACTGAATACTTATATTCAACCATTGAATAATTATATTCAATCATTGAATATAAGTATTCAATCATTGAATATAAGTATCTATTCATTGAATATAAGTATCTATTCATTGAATATAAGTATTCAATCAATTAATAATTATATTCAATGATTGAATACATAGTTTCAATGCTATATATACTATATATCAGTTGAATTGAAAATAAAAAACATCATTGAACATATATATTTTATATTCGTAAAAATATTCGTAAAAATTGAACGAATTGCTCGATTTTTGAATGTATAAAACATGATAAAAACGTGAAAAATTGAATATTGCAACAGATCGCCTGCCATAGCCGTGGACTGATAATTGACGTTCGCGTTACTCGAAGATGTGTTAAGAATGAGCTCGCCTCATTATTGACATTCAGCTAATTTTAAGGGGTATACGATTCATTTTCTCAACAATAATAATACAGAAAGCATAATTATCAAATGAATAATAGTTTATTGAGTAAAGAACACATGACAATCAATATGATCAACATGATCAATGAACTGGTCTACACATGTATAGAGCTACATTGCTATTGGACTGAAAAAGTTACTTGTCCTGTTCAATTTTATAACGTAAAAGCCTGTGGGATTCTTTGATTGATATTTCATGTCAGCTATTTCAGTGATAGCTGCAGATAATTACTTCAATTTTACACTGATATACCAGATTTGTAATACCACTTGACTGCACTTTACCAAATAGAGTGCGCTTCCTTGTAGGAGTTCGTTTTGTAGAGAGAGAGAGCACATGGTGATGGCTGAAGTTCAATAGTTCCGTGTTTGATCTCTTGAGTTTGGTTACTTCATCAAATAAACAAACGACGCAGTATCCTAGAAAGATCACTATTCACCGAATTCTCAAAAAAAAAAAAGTCCTCTTGATCAGATTCAAAGAAGTCAATATGTGAAATCTGGAGGCATTGTTTAACTGAGAGCCCCATATACAAATGGTGGGTTAAAACCGACGTGACAGTTAGTAAAGAAAAGTAGTGATGTCTACATAGTCCGTAACCGAAATGTATTGTCAGTGGACGGTTGTACCATCTGGATGAACGATGCCGTTCATACGGGGACATGGGAACAAGGCACGCCTTAAATTTGGGTTGAATAGAATATATGCAACAACGTTCAGCCACCCATTCATAAAAGCAATGGCGTCACAGAACTGGTGCACCACCAAGTAACCATGGAAACCATCCGAGCCCCAATGTACATACAATTTCCATATATGGAGAGGCAACATGGAGACGGCGAACACTACCACCACCATGAATAGCATCCTCAAGATGTGGTACTTCCGTTTATGGAGCACAGAAGCTGTCGCCTGTTGTTGTTGTTGTTGTTGTTGTTGTTTTGTCGCTGTTTTCCGCAGAGAGAGAGCAATATTACCATACAGGATAACAATTATCATCAAAGGTAAGAGATACATCACAAGAAAATCTAAAATAAAAAGTCTTCTCTGTATATACATAAACTCGATGGGTACAACGCATCGTTTGTAGATCAACAGCGTGCCATCGGTTATTCGTGCCACTTCAACGAGGTCAAACAATATGACGGACCGCATTCCATACGCAAGGGCGATAACCCATACGAGTATCACACGACGTAATACCTCCAAAGATGTTAACTTTCTGAGCGTTGGGTATACGATGACACGGTGTCGATCATAGGCTATTATAACCACGCAGAATAGATGTGATGAGGCTGCCATGTAGCTGAAATACGCCACTAGTTTACAGAGATGTGACGTCATATCTTGGTCTGTGAAATGTTCCATGATCTCCATTGGGACACTGAACACGGCAACAGTGATATCTGAGAGAGAGGAAAAGATAATCATGTTAGTGTACTTCACAGTCATACAACTAGTCATTATATTATAGTCTGGTAATTATTTGTCAAACTTACAAATAAATGATTCATCTATATCATGAAATGGTAATCGTTACATTTAGTTTCAATACTCTCCAGATAAAGCTGATTTTCGATAGCTTTGGTAGGAATACTTCAGTAGTGCATAAGTATCCACTACACAAAAAGTTATATTTGCCATATATTTGATGTAGTAGGAAATGTTTGCGGATGTCGCTCCAATGTATGGGAAACTTTAACTTTTGTGTATTGATCCATGGTTCCATTTGGGGAATTGTTGAAAGTATGTCTTATCAGTGTTACGTCGACGTACAGACACTGTTCAGTGTTACTTCGACGTACAGACACCGTCCAGTGTCATTTCGACGTATAGACACCGCCCAGTATTACTTCGACGTGCATACACCGTTCAGTGTTACTTAGACGTACAGACACTGTTCAGTTTTACTTAGACACATAGACACTGTTCAGTGTAGACGTACATACATTGTTCAGCGATACTTAGACGTACAGACAATGTTCATTACCGAGGGAGACTGGATGTTGCAAGAAATCGAGACGGCTCTTCGATGTATTTAATAAAGATCTCAAGGATAACTTGTGAAGAAATAATAAACTACCCTAGTAAATAGAAAGTATTTTTCTGAGAACACTGTGATTTAAGATGCCTTTCACGATGATGGACCGGACCCCCTTTCTTTGTAACAATTACGTTATTCGTAAACTGAGACTGTTGTGGTGCGCCTTATTGTTATGGTTTCATTTTTCACGTTAGAATGGTGATTTTATCTAGGGAACTGGGCGAATGATTTCAGCTCTTATTCATCCATTGTAACAAAGCAAGGGTCTGTCCTGGACCACGTAATTATGTTAAACAAGATCCTAATTATGTTTAGCGTTCGTTGTTTCACAGGTTGCCCTTAGTTGAATAACCGTTAACCGCATCGGTACGACGATTCATACAATACCAGATATGCCGTGACTCATGTAGCACACCAACCTTGAAACGACGTTGTCTAAGCAACTAATTAACAATATTGATTTTATGTTTGATCTTAATATTATTAATGCCATTTTAAAATGATACTTTGTCAAATTTGTCAGATTCAGTGAAAGTGATTTTTTTTAACAAAATGCGAAAGCTAATCCGCCGTTTGCACATTACTGAGAGACCAAAGAAGAGCGTGTCTGTGCAGTGACCCGGGACTTCAGCTGATCAGCTACTGGTTCGTATAATTTCACTTTGTCATATCTTTGAACTGGTGGTAGCTGGCATATTTTCATGTAATATTTGCCAAATATTACATTACTTTAAGCATAATAACACTTTCTTTGAGTTCTTGGAAAATATCTTACATATGTATTAGTATAAAATTATATCAGTTATCACCAGTTCAAAATATTCTCCTGGATTAAAAGATAGGGCAAAGTAAAATTATACGAAGCAGTAGCTGACCAGCTGAAGTCACGGGTCATTCCACAGACAGGCTACACTTTGTCCTCTCAATAATTTGCAAAAGGCGGATTTAGATGAACAAACCTCTGTCAATAGTTGTAGCTTGTATATTGTCGCTCTCAGCGCATTAGCGAATCGAGGATTGGTTGAGTAATCGTGTAAATTGACCAGACGTTCAGCATTGATTGACAACCGTCTGGCGCGAATTTCTCTTTCTAACTTCAAGATTGTATTCGAAGATTGTACAAACATTCGCCCCATTCACACTGTCAACTGTCGCATCAAAAAGGACAAATAATAAAAATTTTGATTGATTAATCGATATGATGTCCGATTGATCGGCAAGACCTGGTATTTCCTTCTGTCCTCTGAGCATGCTGTCATTCAGCAGTAGCATTATTAACCCAATAGGGTGATCTGGATTGTGTGCTCGCTTGCAGAATCTTCACGTTTACGACATGCGCGTAGCTGGAAGTATTGTCCTGCAAATTCTATACTTTCACCAGATACTTTTCTTCAACGTTTGAATCGATTTCCTGTTACGTTACATTACGTTACACACTCCGTAGCGAGGTTTGAGTTTTGACTGGTTTGAATTTCATCGCCGGCCAGACAACCTTTCAAATCGACATCGGATGTCAAATCGAAAACCACAGGCTTTAGACACCGACGCGCTAATTCAAATTCTGCCACACCCCAGGTGTTTTATCAAATAACATTATTACATATAAGGACGGAAGCCCAGGTGGCATCTAATTCCAATAGACGTCATGTAATAAGCGGTTCGGTGTGGACAGTTTTACGTCATGATTTTCTTCGCGTGCCCGGTTGCACTCTACCAAAGGGGGGATAGGGTAATCCGTCGCCCGCCTTTACCGTTTCGCCGTTTTGTCGCGTCGCGTGCTGTGTGCAAGCTTAGCTCACCAACACTTGCTCCATATCGCAGGAGATTTTTTCGCGTCACCCGCGCCGCTTCACAGCGTCCGGTGTGAAAACACCCTTAAGGTCACAAATGGCTATGACAAAATGAGGGTGGGTAGGTCATCAAGATATACTTGAGGTGGACAGAAGAGGGGGTGAATGTCCTTGACATTGTGTGAAGGGTAGTTTTCCATTCCGTATATTCCTTACAGAAAGTCACACTGATACTTTTTGCTCCCAAGCTGTTTTGAAGCAACGTTTGGCTTTTTCATAGATACTCATAAAATATTTTTGAATTTGCACTCCAACTGGAACATTTCAGGCATTAAACGAAAGTTCTCATCACATTTATACTGGTAATGATCAAATCATGCTTCGGTTCAACAAATCAACGTTGGTATAATAAATAGTTCCTTTATAATGAAAAATATATAATCTCGCCTTTTTTTCTTTCTGGTGCATGGTTTTTGTTCATTAACCAAGTTTTCTCAATCGGATCTGCCCCTGAGTCTGCCACCGAGTACTAGTATATTGATATTCACTCATTTCGCACAAACAAACTTGCGCTCCAAGCCTGAAGCATAACCGGAAATACTTATCCAAGTCACGGATTATTTTGTTTTTAATCTTATTAATATCCATTATCTCCCCCACTCATACCGGAAATATCTACAACTTTCACCTTGAGCAAGATGTATATGGACAAACCGTCCATCAATAGAACCTTATAATTCTGACATATATCCGGGAGATTGTTCACGCGGGCTGAGGGCGGGGAATCCACCAAGTCCACTGGGAGGTTAGTTCTCCCTGAGCTAAGGACTGGTCAAAAATGTATAGCAGAAAGCTATACCAGAAATCTTGATGTCATTTACAAATACAGATTTACATCCCACGAATTGAGGAAATCAGCATCAAATTATCCCACGAAATCAACATTCTCAAATCAAGAAAAATAATTCCCCGAGATCACACATTAAAACCGCGTGCTCAAATACATTGACACAAGGCAATGGTGGTACCCCTCTATATGGAATTTACGCAATACAACACAGGTCGCTCAGTACACGGCACACTGTCCTGACATAAATTGTACTGACACCATCCAATAAATATATCTCATCCCACTTCAGATATCCCTCTAGGCATTTACAAATGGCCCTTTCTCGGCCTAAATTTCCCGTTATCATCCCTTGCTTACCCTTAGCTCTCCAAACTAAAAACTCCCGCCAGCTCTACTGGCTATAAGCATGCATGGCACTAAGCGACAAGAACAAAACAAACTCAGCGCCACAATGCGCAAAATAAATGTGAAACACCTTTTCAACAAATGATAGCCCTCATGGCTAACGAATTCGACCAGAACACATGAATAATAAGTTTATACTTCTCATAATGTAGCCGAAAATACAGAGCGACTCACAATCATCCGCTCTGGTCAATCCCAAATCAAAAGAGGTCGAGTTATCATTTCGTCCGCTAGAGGGCACTGAGGATATCTTTTGTCTTTAGCATGGGGAAGTTTGACAACTATATTAATGATTCACATGTCAGTAGAAGTGCAGTCCATACTGAAGAAGAGTCTTCTCAGGGCACTGAGACGCCTTCAACGAATGATGCTTCTCCTCCAGAAGTTTGATTTCGAAGTTATCTATGAGAGAGGGTCACAGATGTTTATGGCTGAAACATTGGGCCGAGCTTTTCTACAAGAAACAGGTTGTCAGCAACATAGATGAAGTTATGACCGTTGACACACGGTCTGAGGCTGAGAAAGAGATTGAGGCTGTTACCTCTCTTATAGACTTACCTGTGAATGAAGAGCGGTTAACCCAATTCAACATAGCTACTGCAGCAGGCATCTCCTTGATGGCGCTAAAGGTGATCGTCAAGTAAAGGTGGTCCAAAGTGAAATCCAGCTTACCTGATGAGTACAATAGTACTTCTCATTCCATGATGAAGTTACTTTTGAGTGAGATGTTCGCTTTAAAGGAAATCGACCAATCATACCATCGTCTTACAGGGAAGACATTGAAATGAAACTCCATACAAGCCATCTAAGGAACTCTTCGAATGGCAAGAGAAGTTGTTTTCTGGTCAGGCATTAATGAAGGGCTGATTCAGGGTTCTCACAGTGTGAAATTTGCTACGCGTTTCAGATTGAGCAACAGAAATACCTCTAATGAGTCGTGATATTTTTTATCCATAAAACGATGACTATCTTGTCTGCATTGACGATTATTCTGACTACTTCGAGGTGGATAAACTTCAGACAAACCTGGAAATGATGTCACTGGGAAACTCAAACAGGGGTCGAAAAGTCCGCCTGTCCACCTGTCGCTGACAGGTAATATTTCCTTGTGACAGGTAGAACAAAAAACTACCTGTCGCAAGTGACAGGTAGAAAAAAACTTCTACTAACTGTTGTATCAGTTCCCTAAATCATTACGATGTTCAAGAAATCAGGAAAACCCCGAAATTCAACTAAAAAATAAACGTAATGTTTCGCCGACATTCGTTCTCCACTTTATTACGATATCTGTGTGAAGAACTTCAAGGGAGGTAAGTTGTCCAAGCATGTGATCTCATGACTGTCGGGTTCCCTCGAAGGCCCGTTTATTGCTTATATATCTTGGGAAAATTGAGGGTTCCCGATATTGCTAGCTAGTTGTCTACGTCATCATTTCTTTTGTGTTTATGTCCGTGGCGGGAAGCACTGGAAGAGACCAGCACTCATATCTCTGAAAAAAAATTGACTTCTTTAACTTTTGAAATGGATAATTTCCTCAAACGGAATAATGTGGAGGAAACTAATAAATCGGGCGGCTTGCCGACCAGCCGTGACTGTGCCACGGACACCGGCACTGGCTGATCAGCTGATTGAACTATGACTGTCTGTCTCACATTGATGATTGACTGAGAGGGAACGGGATTTTCAGCTACATATCGGAGACAATTTTTCTCTGAGAAGTGAAATTTTGCACATTCATCTGAACACGATTTGTGCATTTTTATCCGCAAGTATAGATAGATTTGTTGCTTACGCAAGTCTGTATCCAGGATTTTTTTGCAGGTTCCCATCCCATTCCTAATTCATTATTGAGGGCCCAATTTTCGTTAGGGAATTTCTGCGCAAAGAGCCATGAAATTCAATACTGGTACCCAGCTATGTAATCAGATTGATATTGAGGCTCCCAAAAGCTTTTTCTACGAGTATTTCCTTCAGAAATCCTTTCAAATTGAACAAAAACAGTTTTGGGCGCCCATATGTTTTCCGAAACTAAATTGGCTCCAGATGCAGCCCTGTTATGTTTTCATATGGTAACAAGACAAAGACAAGCTGGGGGCAAGTAGTTGACCAATGTCATTGCTGAATTTTAAGTTTTTAGATTTCCTTGAAATTGCAGGTCAGAATTTAATGTCAAACACAGAATACAGTATATGTAGGCCTACAGTCATGATAGTGTAGCTGCTGTAGAAAGTGGCACATGTACCAGTAATAAATAAACATTTATTTTGAATCACAAGTTCTTGTTATTTTGATGATATATAGTCGATCACTGCTCATCTTTAGCCACACATGTATGTCAAAGTTCCATTGTTCAGGCTGGTGTTCTGAACAAATACAATGTTCAACACAAAACGTAAGCTTATCAAAGAAAGGTACATTCATGTACATTATATTTTACAGTGGGTGACAAAAAAATATTTTCGCAATCACTTGATTGACAGCCTCTGAGGTAGTTCATCATCATTACAGTTTTAACCATGGAAAAATGAATGACATGGTTTTGTTCAGGTTGTAATTTAATGTGACAGGTAGAAAATGATTCTACCTGTCACATGTGACAGGTGGAGATTTTCAAACATTTCGACCCCCCACTTTTCTCGTCATGGACTCCCTGAGAAAGTAGTCCGTGATAATGGTCCACCGTTTAATTCGCAGGAATTTTCTGATTTTGCCCTGAATAACCTCACTCTAATGGCAAATCGGAAAACGGAATCAAAATTGCAAAACGCGCTACCGTCAAGGTATCCCCAGCGTGCACTGTTAGAGGTGAGGAATACTCCAACAGACGAAATCGGTTGTTGACCAGTCCAACGTAGATTAGTCGCCGAACTCGCACTTTTCTCCCAACGGCAAGCTGCCGAATGCAAGAAAGACACTTAAGACATTTAAGCAGAGGAAAACAATCCTACTATTACAACAGGAATGTGAAAGAACGTTAACACTTAAAAGATGATGGCATGGTCTAAGTCGAAGAATTTGTGAGGGCAAGCAGTTGAAGAAAGTCATATACTTAAGTAAACTCCTACCATGTGGCAACTGATGATGGGAGTGAATATAGAAAAAAAACGGTATATAGCTAAGATCTTCCAAAGAGACCCCATTCCATGAGATAACAGATAGTGCATATGTACCAACACAATGACATGAATAAGAGGAGATCCACTTTGTCGCAACTCCCCAGGGATCGTGTGATGGTGGCCAGAACTGACAGGGTAGTGAGGAAGACATACAACAGTGACTTCGTTTACTCGTGCAGAGCTGAATAACTGTATAATATCGTGTGTGATTCATGAAGTTAACATTAAGAGCCGTGTATGGCTGGCGGAATGTTGCAATATTCTATGACAAACAAATAAAATAATTCTCCTTTCTTTGAAGATAATAGTTCTGTCTCTGGTTGCACAATTTTATGCATCTAGCGATATTCAATGATTCCAACTAGACATTCTACCTAAACAAAAAAATTTAAATAGTTTAACGCAATATATATTCAATTCTTTAAATATAATATTCAATTCTTTGAATATAATATTCAATTCTTTGAATATAATATTCAGTTCCTTGAATATAATATTCAATTCTTTGAATATAATATTCAATTCTTTGAATATAATATTCAATTCTTTGAATGGAGTATTCAATTCTTTGAATGGAGTATTCAATGTTCGGATTTTATATACAATTCTCATTGGCAGTTAACACAGCCAATGGACGGGCGTCTTTCATTTCAGGTCGCCGCAAGAATGGCGAGCTCCAACCTCCAAACAGGGTTATCTCCCCTCCTGCCGGTCGATCGACCCTGCTGTCAAAAACGCCCTGGCATTCTCCACAAATTCGGCCTTCACCAAGCCATGTAGCCTTTGAAGGATATTAAAAGTGCGAGATCATCAGAACTGCTCTGTATATCAACAACTTGAATTAACCAAATGCAGCGCATTTGGGGGATTCGGCAGACAAAAGAAAAAAACAATCGGTGACTATCGGTAGCTAAATAACTTTTCATCTCTTCACAACAACAACAACAACAACACTATATCAAAGCTAACGGTAGCGTGTTTGAAAACAAACAAGCAATGTTTGTTTTTCGGAATCAATTAATACCCACCTCACATTCACATATGCAAAATTAAATATCTCAGTATTTAGTAGACTGATAAGGATGTTTGACTGGTAAGATCCAAGCAGTGTGAAATGATGTTTTGCTACAGGGCTATATGTAATTTGAATGACAGCAGGGACGATCGACTGGTAGAAGGGGAGATAACCCTGTTTGGAGGCTGGGCGAGCTCCTGAAAGATAACGTTCTCAGTACCCCTTTTATCCTCTCCGTAATTTCTTCAGCCATGTCACAATAACTATAATGATAGCTGCTTTCGCAGCTTTCAAGCAAGGATTCTACCGACCTGAAAAACGTTAGCCAGGTGGATTGACTACTCAACTCCGCCATTTTACTTCGTTTATAGGCCGGTTTGCAAGCCTAAATGTCATTGGTCAAGTAAAAGCTATATCATGATTCCCTTTGAACATGTAAATATTACTGTTTGCAATGGCTGAATACTATATTCAATGATTGAATATAATTATTCAATGATTGAATAGTAATATTCAGTTATTGAATACTTATTTTCAATGACTGAATACTTATATTCAACCATTGAATAATTATATTCAATCATTGAATATAAGTATTCAATCATTGAATATAAGTATCTATTCATTGAATATAAGTATCTATTCATTGAATATAAGTATTCAATCAATTAATAATTATATTCAATGATTGAATACATAGTTTCAATGCTATATATACTATATATCGGTTGAATTGAAAATAAAAAACATCATTGCACATATATATTTTATATTCGTAAAAATATTCGTAAAAATTGAACGAATTGCTCGATTTTTGAATGTATAAAATGATTAACATGATAAAAACGTGAAAAATTGAATATTGCAACAGATCGCCTGCCATAGCCGTGGACTGATAATTGACGTTCGCATTACTCGAAGATGTGTTAAGAATGAGCTCGCCTCATTATTGACATTCAGCTAATTTTAAGGGGTATACGATTCATTTTCTCAACAATAATAATACAGAAAGCATAATTATCAAATGAATAATAGTTTATTGAGTAAAGAACACATGACAATCAATATGATCAACATGATCAATGAACTGGTCTACACATGTATAGAGCTACATTGCTATTGGACTGAAAAAGTTACTTGTCCTGTTCAATTTTATAACGTAAAAGCCTGTGGGATTCTTTGATTGATATTTCATGTCAGCTATTTCAGTGATAGCTGCAGATAATTACTTCAATTTTACACTGATATACCAGATTTGTAATACCACTTGACTGCACTTTACCAAATAGAGTGCGCTTCCTTGTAGGAGTTCGTTTTGTAGAGAGAGAGAGCACATGGTGATGGCTGAAGTTCAATAGTTCCGTGTTTGATCTCTTGAGTTTGGTTACTTCATCAAATAAACAAACGACGCAGTATCCTAGAAAGATCACTATTCACCGAATTCTAAAAAAAAAAAGTCCTCTTGATCAGATTCAAAGAAGTCAATATGTGAAATCTGGAGGCATTGTTTAACTGAGAGCCCCATATACAAATGGTGGGTTAAAACCGACGTGACAGTTAGTAAAGAAAAGTAGTGATGTCTACATAGTCCGTAACCGAAATGTATTGTCAGTGGACGGTTGTACCATCTGGATGAACGATGCCGTTCATACGGGGACATGGGAACAAGGCACGCCTTAAATTTGGGTTGAATAGAATATATGCAACAACGTTCAGCCACCCATTCATAAAAGCAATGGCGTCACAGAACTGGTGCACCACCAAGTAACCATGGAAACCATCCGGGCCCCAATGTACATACAATTTCCATATATGGAGAGGCAACATGGAGACGGCGAACACTACCACCACCATGAATAGCATCCTCAAGATGTGGTACTTCCGTTTATGGAGCACAGAAGCTGTCGCCTGTTGTTGTTGTTGTTGTTGTTGTTGTTTTGTCGCTGTTTTCCGCAGAGAGAGAGCAATATGACCATACAGGATAACAATTATCATCAAAGGTAAGAGATACATCACAAGAAAATCTAAAATAAAAAGTCTTCTCTGTATATACATAAACTCGATGGGTACAACGCATCGTTTGTAGATCAACAGCGTGCCATCGGTTATTCGTGCCACTTCAACGAGGTCAAACAATATGACGGACCGCATTCCATACGCAAGGGCGATAACCCATACGAGTATCACACGACGTAATACCTCCAAAGATGTTAACTTTCTGAGCGTTGGGTATACGATGACACGGTGTCGATCATAGGCTATTATAACCACGCAGAATAGATGTGATGAGGTTGCCATGTAGCTGAAATACGCCACTAGTTTACAGAGATGTGACGTCATATCTTGGTCTGTGAAATGTTCCATGATCTCCATTGGGACACTGAACACGGCAACAGTGATATCTGAGAGAGAGGAAAAGATAATCATGTTAGTGTACTTCACAGTCATACAACTAGTCATTATATTATAGTCTGGTAATTATTTGTCAAACTTACAAATAAATGATTCATCTATATCATGAAATGGTAATCGTTACATTTAGTTTCAATACTCTCCAGATAAAGCTGATTTTCGATAGCTTTGGTAGGAATACTTCAGTAGTGCATAAGTATCCACTACACAAAAAGTTATATTTGCCATATATTTGATGTAGTAGGAAATGTTTGCGGATGTCGCTCCAATGTATGGGAAACTTTAACTTTTGTGTATTGATCCATGGTTCCATTTGGGGAATTGTTGAAAGTATGTCTTATCAGTGTTACGTCGACGTACAGACACTGTTCAGTGTTACTTCGACGTACAGACACCGTCCAGTGTCATTTCGACGTATAGACACCGCCCAGTATTACTTCGACGTGCATACACCGTTCAGTGTTACTTAGACGTACAGACACTGTTCAGTTTTACTTAGACACATAGACACTGTTCAGTGTAGACGTACATACATTGTTCAGCGATACTTAGACGTACAGACAATGTTCATTACCGAGGGAGACTGGATGTTGCAAGAAATCGAGACGGCTCTTCGATGTATTTAATAAAGATCTCAAGGATAACTTGTGAAGAAATAATAAACTACCCTAGTAAATAGAAAGTATTTTTCTGAGAACACTGTGATTTAAGATGCCTTTCACGATGATGGACCGGACCCCCTTTCTTTGTAACAATTACGTTATTCGTAAACTGAGACTGTTGTGGTGCGCCTTATTGTTATGGTTTCATTTTTCACGTTAGAATTGTGATTTTATCTAGGGAACTGGGCGAATGATTTCAGCTCTTATTCATCCATTGTAACAAAGCAAGGGTCTGTCCTGGACCACGTAATTATGTTAAACAAGATCCTAATTATGTTTAGCGTTCGTTGTTTCACAGGTTGCCCTTAGTTGAATAACCGTTAACCGCATCGGTACGACGATTCATACAATACCAGATATGCCGTGACTCATGTAGCACACCAACCTTGAAACGACGTTGTCTAAGCAACTAATTAATAATATTGATTTTATGTTTGATCTTAATATTATTAATGCCATTTTAAAATGATACTTTGTCAAATTTGTCAGATTCAGTGAAAGTGATTTTTTTTAACAAAATGCGAAAGCTAATCCGCCGTTTGCACATTACTGAGAGACCAAAGAAGAGCGTGTCTGTGCAGTGACCCGGGACTTCAGCTGATCAGCTACTGGTTCGTATAATTTCACTTTGTCATATCTTTGAACTGGTGGTAGCTGGCATATTTTCATGTAATATTTGCCAAATATTACATTACTTTAAGCATAATAACACTTTCTTTGAGTTCTTGGAAAATATCTTACATATGTATTAGTATAAAATTATATCAGTTATCACCAGTTCAAAATATTCTCCTGGATTAAAAGATAGGGCAAAGTAAAATTATACGAAGCAGTAGCTGACCAGCTGAAGTCACGGGTCATTCCACAGACAGGCTACACTTTGTCCTCTCAATAATTTGCAAAAGGCGGATTTAGATGAACAAACCTCTGTCAATAGTTGTAGCTTGTATATTGTCGCTCTCAGCGCATTAGCGAATCGAGGATTGGTTGAGTAATCGTGTAAATTGACCAGACGTTCTGCATTGATTGACAACCGTCTGGCGCGAATTTCTCTTTCTAACTTCAAGATTGTATTCGAAGATTGTACAAACATTCGCCCCATTCACACTGTCAACTGTCGCATCAAAAAGGACAAATAATAAAAATTTTGATTGATTAATCGATATGATGTCCGATTGATCGGCAAGACCTGGTATTTCCTTCTGTCCTCTGAGCATGCTGTCATTCAGCAGTAGCATTATTAACCCAATAGGGTGACCTGGATTGTGTGCTCGCTTGCAGAATCTTCACGTTTACGACATGCGCGTAGCTGGAAGTATTGTCCTGCAAATTCTATACTTTCACCAGATACTTTTCTTCAACGTTTGAATCGATTTCCTGTTACGTTACATTACGTTACACACTCCGTAGCGAGGTTTGAGTTTTGACTGGTTTGAATTTCATCGCCGGCCAGACAACCTTTCAAATCGACATCGGGTGTCAAATCGAAAACCACAGGCTTCAGACACCGACGCGCTAATTCAAATTCTACCACACCCCAGGTGTTTTATCAAATAGCATTATTACATATAAGGAAGGAAGCGCAGGTGGCATCTAATTCCAATAGACGTCATGTAATAAGCGGTTCGGTGTGGACAGTTTTACGTCATGATTTTCTTCGCGTGCCCGGTTGCACTCTACCAAAGGGGGATAGGGTAATCCGTCGCCCGCCTTTACCGTTTCGCCGTTTTGTCGCGTCGCTTAGCTCACCAACACTTGCTCCATATCGCAGGAGATTTTTTCGCGTCACCCGCGCCGCTTCACAGCGTCCGGTGTGAAAACACCCTTAAGGTCACAAATGGCTATGACAAAATGAGGGTGGGTAGGTCATCAAGATATACTTGAGGTGGACAGAAGAGGGGGTGAATGTCCTTGACATTGTGTGAAGGGTAGTTTTCCATTCCGTATATTCCTTACAGAAAGTCACACTGATACTTTTTGCTCCCAAGCTGTTTTGAAGCAACGTTTGGCTTTTTCATAGATACTCATAAAATATTTTTGAATTTGCACTCCAACTGGAACATTTCAGGCATTAAACGAAAGTTCTCATCACATTTATACTGGTAATGATCAAATCATTGCTTTATAATGAAAAATATATAATCTCGCCTTTTTTTCTTTCTGGTGCATGGTTTTTGTTCACTAACCAAGTTTTCTCAATCGGATCTGCCCTTGAGTCTGCCACCGAGTACTAGTATATTGATATCCACTCATTTCGCACAAACAAACTTGCGCTCCAAGCCTGAAGCATAACCGGAAATACTTATCCAAGTCACGGATTATTTTGTTTTTAATCTTATTAATACAAGAGCCTGCGTTCGAAACGAGATCCGTTATGTATGCTTGGCCTAGATTGCCATGCAGGATGATACTAGAATGGCTAAACTAATCGGAGGCCTTATCGGAAATTAAAATCTATCATAGCGATATCACACAAAATTATAAAGGCATAGCAAGTATGATTGCTTATCGTTTCCATCGGTGTCCGATTGATCTGGCTGCGTCAAAGGGAAGACGATTCATTGATACAGGTAATTATTTCACAATAACATGATAAGATTCCGGAATATCGCGGAAAAGAAAGATCCGTGCATTTCTGCTGACTAACGTTCATATATTTATTGACGAAAGGTTCTACAGGTGCATCAACGTAGTTTGGTCAGCGATGAAATTCAAACCTGTCACATTGCAAGCCTCAGTTTGTGATAATGAGCTGGCTGAACGCGCCTACTTTTTGGTTCGATTTAGAGAAACCCTCTCTAGCTATTATTATCCAGAACTGCTATGGGTAACTACCAAGCCATACACTGGCTCGCGAGGATGTGTCATATCAAACCCTCGTTTAATGATAGACGTGCTAGGGTATTTTTGTCTTGCTCTGAAAGACGTATGATTCTGTGACCTCATGGCCTCGTCTATAAATGACGCATACCTTTTGGCTTCGCAAACCTTAACACAGAATATGTTCCTTTGACTTTCACGCAATATAGGACGTAGACCTGCCGTCCTGTGCCCCAATACACACTCCAAGCAATTGTTACAGGCACAGATTTCTGGAAGAACCCACCCGTTCCCATGAGCGCCGCTAGAAAAGTCGATCAGAAAAATCCTGAAGTCGCCCATGGTTCTCCCAGTTTTTTCTGGACGGCTTTGTGTGTACAAAGGGGTACCAAGACAAAGGAATCATACACGCGATTACAGTGAACTCACAATTACCAGAAAAACTTACCAAAAAAAAAAAAAAACAGAAAGAGACTTACGAACTTGTACATATAGCGATTCTTATTTACCTCTATTTATATCTCCTACTAATCTCTCATTGTTATTTATTATTTACCTATTTATTTATTTATTTATTTATTTATTAACTTAGCGCTGGAAAAGATATTCAATAAACAAAGTAATGTACCGCGAAAGTCAAATAAAACATTGAGTTGATGGGCCGCGAAATCCGAATGGGAAGCGGCCCTTAAACTACAATTTCAATCAAAGCTTCGCAAACAGGACTGCGTCTCAAATCAATAAAACAATGCTGATTAATCGATGTTTAATCGATGTTGCTGTTGTTATCACACACTACCGTATACTTTACATATACAATAGATATATGTAAACTATTATAGCGTGTGGTAACAACAACAAAAACAACAACAAGAACAATATCGATTCAACATCGATTAATCAACGTTGTTTTATTGATTTGAGACGCGGTCCTGTGCGTCGTGTAAAGTCATATCTTGGAACATTTTGGCCTGAGTCGAAAGATGCATTGGGTTGTTTGTTTTATTATAGAAAGATACACACTGGGAACATGTTGTGGAGGAAAGCTTCAAGGAAAGACTTTCCCCCCATGTATACTAAGGGTGTGGTCTGTTCTCCAGTTATATGAAGACGTACATTGGCTTCATGGGCAAAACAGTTTCAAGCATTTTCTATTAGAGATATGACCCTCAGCAACAGGTCATTCCAAGACATCAAATCCCCCTAAACATTTCTGAGGCTTATATGAAAAATATACAACAAATCGTATACAGATCTGCAATTGAAATTTAAAATTTTACATAAAAAAAATTTATTCCTGCCTTTATATTCCAATTAATACAAAATAATTGATTTCACATTGCTCACCTGCGATACACAAAGACGCGATGTAGAGGTTGGTCGGTGTTCTCAGATTCTTCTTCAAGGACAACAATATTAATACTGCCCCATTACCCACCAGAATCAGACAAATTGACACGACGTTGATGACCAAAACTGCCACACTATATTCATCTTCCAATAGGTATTGCTCCTCCTCCCACGTTACGTTCAGTGACATCCTGGAATATGTCTGATATACAAGTATGCCGCTATATAGGGATGTCGGGAGATACTTTGTCTTCTGGTGATCTATGAACAGTATTTCTGTTCACCTGAAGTCCAAACCTAGACGGCTCCCGAAAATCAGTTGTCTTTGAAGCATTGTTTACTGTAAACCGTGGGCATAATATGCAAATACTCTTGAAAATCCGTCAGTGTAAAACTATTTCCTGAATGTAATACATTTCGTTTAGAGAATAGTTTCTTGTAACACGTAGGCACAAATACTCGCTTGAATCCTGTTGTGTTGTTGATGAGATAATTTCTTTTGTATCTCTGTGAGAACTATTCCTGGAGATTCGTCGTGTTTAGAATATCCTATAATTGTGCTTTTTATGCATTGAAGCTTATTCTTGAAATTAATTTCATCCTGTGTACCGGGTACTCCACAAGCAACGACAGCATTTTCTTCAATAAACTGATTATTTTCCTTTTAGCAGAATTGTCATTATCTGTGTTTCATATTGCTTAGATAAAAGCAGCAATTCTGAACACTTCATACACACAGCTAGATGCATATACCCATCTAACCTAAAGTCTGCTCTGTCAGTATATGAACAGCGCTGAGAGAAGGAGTGGGCGATCCTGCTTCCCAGGTAATTTATAGCCCACAACGTCACATTACAGACCATTGACGTTTAAAATTGATCCATTAGCGATGTCAATAAGCGCATGTATATATATATATTTGGGAAACTAGTAATACCGGTGTGACGGAAACGGTGGCCCGATGTATCCAGTGTCCGGGGGACACTCGCGTCTAGACGTAAGTGTCCCAAGACACTAAGATCTGGATTTAATTGTCCGTCGGGCATTCAGGTCTGGATTTGGATGTCCTGGGACACCGGCTTCCAGTAGACGAAAGTCCTAACCTGGAGCCCAGTGTCCGCCTCGATTACTACTTTCGATTTTCCATCCAGTTTACACGTGAAGATGTTTACCAGAGAGTAGTATGGAAAGGGGAGTTACAGCGTTATTGACCTGCTTCTGACAGGTGGCGCCAACAGATCATTTCCGTCTGACCTTTGTGAAGTCACTTCCGGTTCCGGTCATGTGACATAAAGTGACCTTTAACCCTGCGCATGATTTCCGCTATTGTGCGCATTTCCACTATTGTGCGCTTCCGATCACGTGACCGGAACCGAGAGTGACCTCACAAAGGTCAGACGAAAGTGACCTGTTGACGTCACCGGTTGTAAGTAGGTCAATAACGCGCTAAGCCTCCCTCTCTCTATCTCTCCCTCCTACCCAGGAGGTGAGTGAGGATGAAAATGAAATGAGAAAACAAGATAATTTTAACAGAAAATCTTGAAATTTATGCTAAGAAATAACCAGGTAAGACTGCATCACACCTAAGGGCTTTTCCTCGTGATTGTTCGCCTCTTTGCTTGTCCGGTGGGAGCTTGTTCACTACAATGAAGAATACAACATATTGGCGAGCATACGTTACAACAAGTCAAAACGAGAAATAACACGTTCTTCTGTTTCTATGAACGCAAGTCGCGATATGTAATTGTTCTATCAAGGTGTGGAAGCTGCCATTCAGTGGGGTAACTAGGCCACTACTTGTATTCTTTTAACGGCATATTCCATGGGTCTTCCCCAAAGACGGGGTCAAATTTGCATGTTTTCTATATATCTTGGACTATTTCATGCAAACAATTCCTTGTTTAACCCTACCAGGCCTGCGCAATCTCCGGAATGACAAAAAATTGAGAGCTGACACTCCGTGAATTTGTAGTTTATCATATTGGGGGCATTTGGAGCCTATATGCATAACCTTCCGAGCATATGGTCACGGATAAAATCAGGGGTAATTTATCATGCATTTTTTTTTTTAAATTACATGAATAAAATTTTCGCAAAATTTGATCAAAAAATCGACCAAGAAAGGTATTTTTCGAAAATGACATCAAAGCGGCTAACTTGGATTTTTTTTTTGCATTTTATTTTACAGGTTGACGGAAAGGTATAGTGTGGTAAGTTTCAGTTCCTTCACCTCAAGGGATAAGAAAAATAGTTAGGGGAGGGGTGGGGAGAGGGAGGCAAATTCGCCCCCCCCCCAGGCATGGACAGGTCCTGAACATCCCAGGCCAGATAAGGTCTTCAGATTTCTCGCATTCTTAATAACGGCGGAAACTTTTAATTCGCGAAGTATAGCTAGTAACCGCAGTGTGAAGTTTACTCCGCGGTTTAAAGGTTTACTCATTCATTCATTTATTCATTGATTCATTCATTTATTCACCAAGATAAATCAATTTTACAATTTATAGTTGTAAAAGGCAGTTGGCGGGAATAAAACCCCAGGGGGCTTGTTCTATCCCTGTAGTAAACAATTCGATTATACATACGAATATAAGTTAAAGAAGCTGGTGAATATTGATATGAATGTAAGCGGCGAGAACATTATATAAATAAAAACAAACACGTATCCTCCGACAATCAGCAAACTCGACGGTTTAAAGGTTTACTCTGCGGTTTAAACGGTGTAAACGTTTCCAAGAATTTTGTTTGGTTTTCGTTGAAAACCCCCCCGATAAAGTCATTTATGACGACGTTACTAGAAATGACAAAAATGTAAAGAAAACATGTGATCAACTAAAATGTTTGCAGAAAATAGGCGAAAATCAAGAACATACCCAATAAATGCAGAAAATGTAATAAAAAAATGCAACAAAACTAATTTATCGATGTCCCCTATGGGGCAACCTTATTCAATCTTGGATGGAATAGCCAAATATACCCGGCGTTTGTCACGAATACACCATTAGTTTGCGAGCGCCTTAGGTTGAACTACCGGTAATGTATACATATTAGCAGAAGTGGATGATATTAGCCATATATGAAGTCTACAAAATATATTAATTGCGGGTCACAATGACTCACTGTTCCCATTTCTATGTAAATGGGTTATACCAAAAAAGAATAGTATCTCGCTCAAACAATCATAGATAAAACTCATAATAAATATATTCACTTTCAATGATCAAAACAACGGAATTTTGTTGGCATACTGCTACCTGATAATTCCTTTGAGCAACTCGATATATACGGAACGCTTCTCTTGCTGACTTTTCCCGGCTTCGAACTTGTCGATATTGTTGGCCAAATATAGCAGAATATCGGCAGGATCTAAGGATGACATGGGTCTGATTGTGGACAGGAAAATGTGGAGGCCAGCTTTTATACACACCTGGTAAGGTACACAAAAAAGAAAATTCCTTAAAAATTTAAGGAATATTCCCCGACTGTTACACCAGCGGAATATTCCTCAACATAACTAAGGAATATTCCTTACCATGTTAAGGAATTTTCTTAACATGCTATGGAATATTCCTTATTGAATTTTAAGGAATATTCCGCTGGTGTAATTGTCGGGGAATATTCCTTAAATTTTAAGGATTTTTTTTTCAGTGTACTCAATATAATCCATTAATTTCGCAGATGTGCCATATATGAATGCAGTAAGCAGATGCATGTAGATCTCGTGGCAATTTTTATTTTGCATTGATGTTACGTTTTATTTATTTGATTATTCTTTTAATGATACCAGATGCGCCCCTTTACGGTTAATGTGAAAACAAATTAAAACTTGTATTTGGTATCCCCTATGCAAACAAATGACCGGATCCTACTTCAAGAACGGCGAGTCAGCTTGAAATGTCCGGAAAGATCGTTCACGATATCCCGCATTCGGAAGATACGGACCGAATATGAAAAGACCTTGAGCATTATATTTGCATATCGTAAAATATTCTAATTTCGCCCTGACTATGCGAGAAGTCGTAAGTACTACCAGCGGACAAGCGTGGTCATTTTAGAGTAACATTAATTATAACAGTAATAGAGATCTCCGACATGACAAATTCCTCAATATTTACGGATGTCAGAAACGTGATATACATTTTCATTAGATATCTCAATATTTCGTGTTTCTTTCTGATTTCGCAACATTCACAAAATCATATGCGTGCGAAAATTAACCCAGCGCGGAAATTAGGATTCGTGGTGAGGAGAGTTTCACCTGGGTTTTTCATCTGGGTGAAAACAGGATTCCACCTGGGTTAACACAGGTTTCCACCAGGGTGATAACGTTTACGCCCAGTTGAAAACCTTTTCACCTCGGTGAAAAGGTTTGCACCTGGGTGGAAACTTAGGAGGAGTGAAAGACCCCCCCCCCCCACACACACACCCAAACTGAATAAAAATATAAACAAAACTAAAATGTCGTGTCGTATATGCGCCACCGTAAAGATGTATATTGACCTAAATAAATAAAAAAAAAAAATTCTAAAAAATATATATATTTAACAAAGATGCGATACTTGAGAAATGCAGAAAATCAAACATTTTAACTGACCCCGACTAGGATCGAACCCGCAATCTTATCTTCTGCTGCATGTACTGTCCACCGTCTATGCCTTTACCCACTGCACCACCGATTTGCTGGCCGAATCTCTGTTCAGAATTTCTAGTCTTTACTATTCCCTTAGTTTCATATATAGGTCAACCGGACTCTGAGGTATGCCGGACTCTGAGGACTTCCATAGCTGTGGAAGCGCCCATAGTCCGCCAGATGCCATGGTCCGGCCCCTATATAAAGAAAGGACATTCCTGTCTAGATTTCAGTGACCCGGACACCAACGATATCAGGACTCTGGTTTCTGCTGTTAGGGGGGCAATGGTTTCCGAGGGAGGACTTTCGTATCTGGATCTGGGTGCCCTTCGGGCACCCAGATCCAGATACCATGGTCCCCGGACCCTCATATCTGGCGGACCACCGTCGCTTCCACACCAGTACCCGGTACCATGAATGATTCTCCCGTTTGCTATAAAATTTGTTTTATCTAAACAATCCATTATATTTACATTTAATGTCAGGACTAATTTAACCACTTGCGTCCATTTCGCCATCCATAAGATCCGATTATCGCGGAGCGATATCAGTAGTATATAAAGCGCTTCTGGAGTCACATTTAAGTGCGATAACTCTGTTGGCACAATTCCTGGTTATCTCCCCTGATTCGCACATTTCTGTCCCTAAATGTGACCCCAGATGCCCTTTTACTACTTATCAATGTTAATTGTTATCGCACCGGGAATCTCCGTCAATGTCCGGCTATCTGCGGGAATATATTGGTCAGTAAGCCTTTATCCGCCCTCCCAAAGCACCAATGGAATGGACGTCATCAAACATGGTCCCCCACAATATCGCTAGCTATATGCCCAGCATAAATGGCAAGCGGGGAAGGTCTTGATGAACATATGAGAACTCACACGAGTGAAAAAAATCATTCGTGTGTCCAGTGTAGGTATTCAAGATCATCTGGTCTTGCACCAGAAACTGTACCCAATGACCTAGCACCAACAAACCGTACCCAATGTTCGGCCACCGTACCATGGGTGAATTTCCATGACGTCATGGAAATTCCAATATAGGTGAAAATCGGTCATTGGTCCATTCCAGCTTGTCTTGGGCTGGACTATTCTCCCACGTTACTTTGAGTGACAGCTAAATACCATTCACACCTTATTGCTCACGTCACCCGCCCACGGCTGGGAAATACCCGGATGACGTCATGGAAATTTACCCCGTACAGTGCCATGAAATTTTCTATAAAAAGCGACGGTGTTCGAAATCCGTTTTCACTTTTTCTCAAGTTCTGGCGAAGCCATGTCGCACACAGCATCACCACGCCACGCAGATCCAAACAGTGCAGTAGGCAGTAGGCTACACTCACCCGAGAAACAAACTTTATTGCACAATCTATTGGCCGGACGGTGCCTTAGTATAACATTCGAGGTCATTGATTACGTGACGACACTTCACTCGTACGACCTAAGAAAACAGATCCGCGAGTGTATTGACACCTGGTGTCGAGTAGAAAAGAACGGGGCATATATACAGCGACTCATAGAGGCTTTACGCCGTGCGCAACGCTTGGTGCAACGGTTAGAGTCAGGACAGTACTAACCTTTCCGAGCATGCAACGTGAAAGATCACCGCTCGCCAGGAATCCAGTCCCCACCGTGGCGGAGGACAATTTTACCACAGATGCCGACGAACCGCCCATAGAAGTATTACCAATACAGGAAGCTGTGAGTACAATCTACCAACGTCATTGGCCTACCATCCGGTGCTGTTTTCATCGCCATCGCCCTATATTGGACTTGTACAATTTCCGGTTAGATGACAACACTGTCTACCCCACTACGCCTATACTATTTTTGAGGACCAAGCCACAGCCTTCAAATTAAATCTCACTTTTGGGTATTTATTACGGCATAAGGAGACGGACCAGCTCCGGTACTTTTACCCCAGTCACAACACCCTCGTGTGCGGTCAACCCTTCACCATTACGGATCGGTCGTCTCTGGACACGGCATTGGCCCAACTAGAGACCTTGGATAGCTTGGAATAGACCCGATAACAGCGCCCCAACACCAAATGGCAAGTGGAGATGACCACGAATGTTACGTTTTACGTGACCAAAATGATGAACCACCCCATCGGTGCCCCCATCATCTTACCGCCTTAGTTAAAAAGCCGGAAAGGCATGCACTCCTTAGTAAGTGGGTGTAACGGGCCTCAGACCGATCGAAAATGCCAGTTTAGCTGCCTGCGCTATGCATCTGGACCCGGTCCGGCTCAATAGGTTTGATGGAATTGCCAACAAATATTGGGAACAATATTAACGGGAACAGAACATGAAATATCAGGACTTCCGCGGGGTCCCATTATCACAACTGGATGTGGTGGAAAGCTTGTTCCAGGTTATTATTGTCGGGTACAGCCTAGCCCAACAAGTTGATAACAACACCGACGACCCTCGAATCGTAGCCCGCCTCGTCCATCGTTCCCCGGGGATGTACGACACAACCATGAAATTTAATTTGTACCAGACGGATACTGGCGGGCATTTATCCTACATTACGGGCATGAATATCTATGCCCAGTCGTACAGTTGTACTAAATGCCATCGTGTGTTCAAACAGTTTGGTCACTTACAGTCAGGAGAAATCCTGCGACAATGCCGTCAAACGAAAATTCCCTGGCAGCGCGTTCCACAACACACCCACCATATAAGAAGAGCTGGCGGATGAAGGCATTGACGTCCCCATGGCCCTCCGCTATTTCCCATGCCGAACCTTCTACGTTTTGAAGCCCTACTAGAGCCCATGGAGATGGTATCGGCGAAAACGCAATGGACCCATCGTCACATTTCCTTGAGTGTGAGTATCCACACCAATGTCAACGGGTATGAGACGCCCCGGTTTGTTTCCTCTCTACCGGTGACCCGCATGGACTGATTACCCGAATGATAAGACTACCTGGTCACGATCAGTCAAGCCATTGCGGTACATCTCGCCTCGACCACCTACCGTGATGTTTTAGCGGCACTTAATGCACGTATTCCAACATCGGCTGCGGCAGACGATACTGAGGACGATACCGAAGACGAAACTGAAACCGAGGACGAGGTATACCCAAACCATCCAAGCCCTACGCCCAGAAACTAAAACAGCGTTTGTTGGAATATTTGAATTAATTACCCGTCCTCGGATTCAATTCCGGGCGGTGTGATCTGAACTTGATCAAAGAATTCTTGTACCCCTACCTTGCCAAAGCCGGTGTGATAGAAACTGTGATCCCCAGAGACCAGTATCCGGTCTTCTATGCTTTACCTAGGGCGGGCTCTGATATTCAAGTGATCCTTCTCAGATGGCAGTGTCCGGGCTGGGTTAAAGCATAGCAAGCGGACACTCATATCTGACGGACCACCGTTTCCGTCACACCGGGAACATCAAACACATCACCAAGAAGACACACAACCACATCGTCCTGTCCACGACAGCACTCCGCTTTCTAGACGTACGGAATTACCTAGCACCGAATTACAGCCATGACCAGTGGGTAAAAGCCGACGACTGTGCTCAGAGCAAAAGCTGCTTTCGATATACCCAAAATGACCAGCCTCCATCGTCTGGACGAGACGTAACTTCCACCCCAGAGGTCTTCTACAACGATCTCAAAGGAGAAGCGTTAGCCGACACCCTCTATACCGACCTTCAACATGTGTGGATCCGTGAAGGTATGCAAATTTTCCGGGATTTTCTCGTCTATTACAACAATCTGGATGTCGTTCCTTTCCTGGAACCTACCGACAAAAGGGCCGACGTCTACCGAGATATGGGCGTCGACGTTTTCAAACAATGTGTAAGCATTCCCGGCCTGACCCTGCGGTATCTGTTCCAGGATTTACCAACCTTCTTTGCCCTCATCGAACAGAATGACGCCGACATGTTTGACTGTTTCAAAGGAAATATCGTAGGCGGCCCCCCGCATTATATTCCATCGGTACCATGAGAAAGAGCTGGACCCATATCCGAGGAGGAAAAATGTGTAAGAAAATAATGGGATTTGATGCCAACGCCCTCTACCTAGCGTGTTTGGCTCGACTCATGCCGGCCGGTCATTATACCCGGTGGCTTCTTGAGTGACATAACCCTGTTTGGAGGTTGGGATTCCATATTGCCTTCATGTTGCGTTGACGTCAATGATGTCCGATTTGGATTCACAATAGTAGAAACTAGTTCTTTCATTTTAACAATGAGAATTTCCTCGACAACATGGGCTATTAATTAATTTGACCCTATTAAGATATCGTGGTTATGTTTTATTTTTATATATACACAACTTGTGGATTTGCCTGAATAAATTGGCTTTCTGGTGTACGACATCTGGCGATTAATGCGAAATTCTTGCTTATGACCGGGTATAAATGGGCAAACCCGTAGACTTCCGCTCGGAAGTTCCGAATGCGTCTGTGCAGAGACTGCCATCAACGCACGCGTAGCATTTGAAGCGACAATCATCTGCGGCAGAAAGCCGCTACAGTGGGTCTTCATAGTAGATGGGTGCAAATGGAATACTGGGAGTGGATGACGATGTTCCCGGTTAAAGTGAGTGGTTAATCCCACGAGACTGTCACCACTTAGGATAATCGATAAACGATGAAATGTACCCATCCCCGAAGAATTTCTTTTCGTGCTGCCTTGCATGCTCTACTGTCAGGTCTGGTATGGACATTACTGTCAGGTTAATGGCTTATTATGTCAACAGCGGTATTCCACACGGAGAATATTTGAGGATGTTTTCGTGCAATGCCCTGAACTCAAGTTACCTCACCTAAAACGTTGTCATGTCGGTGTTTAAACAGTTGAAGTTTAATATGAAAACCCCAATGATAATGGAGGCTTTTAATATTATGCTCCCTTGTGAGTAAACAACTAGCCTTTAGCTTTCTCTTATGACCCTTTTATCTGAATGCGGACTGAATGGTTGGTTACGTTTTTCATCAAGGTAATTGGAAGTGAATTCTTCAGCATCAGTAGTTGTCTACTGTCATATGTATGGTCTCGAGTATAACGTTTTATCAAAAGACGTGGACAAGAACATGTACACACAAAATACATTGCAATTATGTAATGTGATTTGAATTATTGATTGATCATTCAAACAAATAATATGTACAAGGAATAGAATAGAATAGAATAGAATAGAACAGAGATAGAATGACGGGAGTAAAACCCCAGGGGGCTTGTTGTGTTCCAAGAATATTTGTAATAACAGTAATACTGATTTGGCATGAAGTGCTGACTTATGAGCAGAATCATAAACATTTGTGTACAGTGGTCGATTACCAGTCAGAGAATATTTATACAAGTCAGATATATCTGTTTTACATAAAAGAGGTTGTCTCCGAATATATACTGCGATCACCATATTTGAGTCTAGGAACATTCAAAATACCTTTTAAACATAATTGTGAATACACCATCAGATAGTCTTTGGTTTTGTTTGATAATAGCCAGATTCAGGATGGACAAAATATGTGTTTCAGATGGGCCTTAAACAATGAGAATGAAAGACAAAAGACTTCAATTCAATTGACAAATTCGTGTTACCTTTGACTTTGTTGAATAAAATGATAAATTTGGGATTATTCAATGATATTCAGGCTGGGAAATTCCGTCTAAGCGGAGTACAATTTCTGATGCAACAAAATTGATCCCATCTAAACGGAGTACAACTTCTCATTCGACAAAAGTGGGATAAGTTTAGGTTTGTAGCCCAAACTACTTGCAACGGTGGTGCTGAATTTGGTACGGTGTTGATGTTGGGATATATTTGGGGGGAGTAAGCTAGAATTGCTAAGGTGGTTTTGATATTATAAGGTGTTGATTTTGGGATAGTCTTGGTTTTGGTGAGCCAGAATTCCTGATGCGGTGCTGATTTTTGGTATGGTGTTATGTTGGAATGATACTGAGTTTGTCAAGCTATAAATGCTAGGGCATTGACGAGATGAATGGTGGTGGGTTTAGATTCTGATATGGTGTTAATGTTAGGATAGCTTCGAGATGCTATATGCGCAGTGTACTTTTACTATTTGCTTCATTGGGGGTGTCCAACTGGTATTATTGGAGCAACTGGTGGGACAGGACCTCTGTAGAATATTCATCATTTTGGGGTGTCAAGCGCACATTAAAACTGTTCACTCGGTTAAAATTTTGCTCGCTATAACAGCATAGCAGCTTCCGATATATTCGTTAATTACCACATTCCGAAAAGAAGCATAAAGCAATCTTTGCAGGTTTTCCTAATACAGTCATGTGAACAGCGCATGACGTCAGCTGGATGCTAATTCGCCTTTCCTGCAATTTAAAGCATTCCATCTGGACACGCATCAGTGAGCAGCAGTTCAGCCCCTGGCCGCAATCTGCGGGTCGTTAAATCTCATTTCTCCCTCTGTTTCATGATGGGGAAATATTGCTATACTCAGTGATAAGTGACATAAATATGACAACAGTGATTCATATTATCTTACTATTTGAAGAATAGACTTATGCTTAATTTATTAGATAATTTGCCCACTTTAAGTTGGAAATATTGCAGTTATCACTAGTTAGAAATATTTCCCCGTATTAAAAAGTAATGAGAAATGGATTTTTACAATCCGCATAGACTCGCTTCTTCTAACTGATGCGTGCCCAGCATGTCCATAGTATGTCCATTGTCATTCCGTTAATGCGGATAGGTGCATTTGCAAATAGTATCGGGTATTTGTATCGGCGGTTTTGGAAATCTGAACTTACGTCACTCCATAACTCTTAATGGAGAGAAAAATAATCATTTTCACTTCAACAAATTGAAGCAATTGAAGCAAGCTGTGCCTTTTGAATCAGTCAGCTGTAGACACAGTAATTTCATTTATCAACCTCGCACATTGCAGTAATCTGGTTCCGTGTTCAATCTCTTACCAAGCAACATTATAATGTCCAACACTCGTACTGCCTGTTTGTTCTAGACACCCATGATGATTAACACAGGAAACATAGGAGATACAGTATTCCTGTATTGACAAGTGATAATACCATTTTTTAGATATATTTGTTGCCATATAGCAATTAAGCGCATCGCCTGACATTGGCAGAGTGCCAAGGATTCAACTCTATTAATTAGTACTGCCCATAGTATATCTGAACATGACACTCTGAAGATTGGTAAGTAGTATAGAAAGGACCGCTGGACCACAATTGACATCAGAAATTTGCATATGACCTCTGTGACGTCACTTCCGGTTCCGGTCACGTGACCGAAAGTGACCTTTGACTCTGCGTATGTGCATAGCAATACATGCAAGCAAGAGAAGGGGAATCCCCACGAAACGCCGAGGTCGATCCGCCGCCTCGAATTGAAGAGCCGATGGAGATTTATCCCGCTGTCGAGGAGCCCTTCCATCTCCCTTCCCTGCCTACCAAGTAAGAGTTCGGAACTCCAGTATCCTGGACTGCCCGAAGACGCTTAGGACAAACGGATCAGAGCGAACATGGCCGAAAATTGAACTTTCTGAAATGGCGGCTTCTGATTGGACAAGAGCCTACGAAAATTGCAAACATACCCAATGCGGCTCCCCCAGTGTGGGTATGATGTACTGAAGGGGATAATAAAATGATTGACCTGTCATCCTTGTTGTTGTTTTTCTCTCATCTGTCCACATCATGGCGTCAAGGCGTTATGCTAGAGCGTTAAGGCGTTCAGATAGGGCGTTAAGGCATTGAGCCGGGTGTTATGGCGTAACAACGGGCGTTGACGGGCGTCACTGCATTTCGATGAATTAGTGGCAATTCCCTGGAATGTCTACAAAAATGAGAGCTTCTGAGCTATTTCATCAGGGCCTTGAAGCGTTAAGCTAGGCGTTGACGGGCGTTACTGTCCATAAAAGCAAGTGTATCGCAAAAACGTGCAATCTCCCCGACCCAGTACGCCCAATACTGGCTCATCTCGATCCCAAAACGTCCACCCAAGTGCCCTTTTCCCACAATTCCCCGCCTTTGCATGTGTGACATCGTCTATATGGACCCCACACTCCCATTCCTACTGTTGCAGAGCCATGACGGAGACCCATCCCTATGCGACTCGCATTTTACAGCATGCGACCGTGGTTAATTCACTCACGGGTTATCGAGCAGTGGTTCGGTCCCTGTTTGCAGATGGCGACGACAACGAGGGGCGACGCCAGATCCTGGAAGAGTTCACAGAAGCGGCCCTCGACAGAGTCGACTCGATGGAGAGGTGTGCTATCACTCACCACTACTGGACTATGACAGCCATCCTTGATGCGCGGGCTATGGACCACGAGCGCTCACACCGGAACCAGCGACGGCTCGTTGTCCTCACAATGGTCTTTGTCCTATTGACCCTGACGGTACACAAGCGACTTCCAATAGAAAACAAGTCAGTCTGACTCTACCCCACGAAAGCGTCACTAGGATACCTCAACCGGTCCAAAAATTTGAACCAAAGATGGGTCCCTTGATTGCCCAAACATGTCATTGCGCAAGCCCAAAATGACATCTTTCGTCACTACTTCCCAACTGCGCATGAGTAGCACGATGCGACGTCCAACAAAAACCATACCATTCGTCGTCTACATGCAGAGAGCTACAAGATGACACCCCACACGGTTCATTTGGACCACGGATGGTCCATCTCTACCCCAAATACCTTCCTTCACACCCCCAAAATGCCCACTTTTGCTACTACTCCTACTGATGACGTCACCAATGACGTCACAGATGACGTGGCCATCCATCAAATCGTGGTCTACACACCGTGGGCTTCACTTTGACACCTCATACGACGCATTCGGACCAAGAATGGTCCCTCAATCTCTCAAATACACCCCCACGTACCCCCAAAACGTTCATTTTTGCTACTACTCCTACTGTTGACGTCACCAATGACGTCACAGATGGCATGGGCATCCCTCAAGTCGTGGTGTATACCACGAGAGCTTCAATTTGACACCCTACACCGCCTATGAGGACCAAGAATGTTCCTCAATCACCCATCAGATCCCCACGAACCAATAAATTTCCTGCTTTCTATACTACAGCCAGATTGCGCATGCGCAGAATGATGAAACCGGACTAGACACCAGTCCAATCCGACGCTACCCAAGAGGACTTCAAAATAAGGCCTCATACCTCAAAACGTTCATTCCAATGCCCTTTTTCTAATGCGCATGCGCAGATTGACGATATTCTCATCCCACATCCATCCAGTTGGACGCTCCCCCACGAGAACTTCAAGCTAATATCGCCCACGACACATTCGGACCACTATGGGTCCACCTCGACCCCCAAAACGTCCCTTCCAATGCCCTTTTCCCACAATTCCCTGTCTGCGCATGCGCAGAATGTTGAAAACGGACGACACACTAGTACAGTCGGATGGTCCCGCATGAGTGCTACATATTGATATCTCTCGCAGCCCAATCGGACCAATAGTGGCCCATCTCGACCCCAAAACGTCTCTTCCTGCATGCACAGAATGACATCAGTTTCACGTCATACCCGTGCAGACGGATGTTACCCCTACACGTGCTTCCCGATGAAACCCCACACGGCCCAATCGGACTAATATTGGTCCATCTCGGCCCCAAAACGTTCATTCAAATACCCTTTTTCTACTGCGCATGCGCAGATAGACGATATTCCCAACCCACACCCATCAAGTTGGACGCTCCCCCACGAGAGCTTCAAACTGATACCTCACACGAATAGGACCACTATGGGTCCACCTTGACCCCAAAACGTCCACCTCGATCTGTCTGCCTACTGCGCATGCGTCATCAGCATTTTTCAACAAAAGTCAACGCATGGCCTCGAGACCCCTCCCGGAAAACAAGGTGCCGCACCCCATTGTAAAATCCACAAGAAAACAAAAATGACCACTCCAATACTTCCATACCGCAAATGTCCATATAGATCTGCCCCCCCCCCCCGGTAGGTATATTAGGGTATTTTCAACCTTGCCTAGTATAGACTGACTCGTGATGCAGTTGATAACGTGTCCGCTTTTGGAGCGCGCAGTACGGGTTCGACTCCAGCTAGGACAGGAGGGATTTTCCTTCTCTCGCTGTATGGCTATGTGGAGAAACAGAGGGTTTCCCACTTGCCATTTATACTGGGCATATATCTGGCGATATTGTCGGGGACCAAGTTCGTACATTCCGAGAGATGTCACTTGATGCTTTGGAAGGGCGGATAAAGGCTTATCGACCATAGGGATCGCAAATTGGTGTTAAAGGCAGCTACGGCCCCTCCCGCGCTGGGCCGTCATGTGACCGGAAGTGACTTTTGACCTTTGACCCGGATGTGACCTGTCACCTGGATGTCACGTGACCGGATGTAACGTCATCTGTGACCTCGATTTGATAAGTAGTAAAAGGGCGTCTGGGGTCTTATTTAGGGCAGAAATGTACGAATCAGGGGAGATAACCAGGAATTAGGCCAGCAGAATTATCGCCCCTAAATCGGACCCCAGCGGTTCTTTCTATACTACTGATATCCGATAGTTTACCGTATGCTGCAACCTGTAACCATCTGGGTCATCTATACGTGGTAAGACCCTGAGATCGTGCATATCCATCTTCCGCTTACTTTCGGCAACTAAGGGGGAATCTCCAGACATCAACACCACATGATGTCGTCAACCAATCAGCTAAACTCTACCCACGTAAACGCCATTTTTGTGTCATGTGCTGTTCTACTTGTTCAAAATTACAGATATACAACACCTCTTGGATGATGCGGAGAGCAAGCTCGGGAAATCTGATAAATTACAGGCTTTTCGTACCACTTCTGAAACATATATGTCTGATATTACAAAAGATACAGATGTGAATAACTTCCGTATCATGAAAGAGGTGTTGTAGATCTGTAATTTTGAACAAGTAGGACAACATATGACTCGCAAATGGCGGAGTTTAGCTGATATACTGACGAGATCACGTGGTGTTGGTTTCTGAGGATTCACCTTATAGTTGCCGAAAGTGGACTGAAAATGGATATGTACGCTCCCAGGGTCAGTCTGACGTGGAACGGGAAGAACATCTCAACCCGCATTTGTAATGGAACAGTTGAGACGGAGTACCCAGTTAGAAACAATACAACTTTAAATCGTTTTCTGGTCTCGACGACCATGGCGGTTCTGCTTCTACAAGTTCCGTTGAGCAACGACGATAAACGTTTGTTATTCAACCTGGCGCTTACATAATCAGTTGCCACAAGGAACATCAGTCTTGACGAATGAACAGTCATGAAATATAGTTTCTGACGTTTCAAGCGAATAGGCAGAAACTATGTCTACACGTGGTTTGAATACTTCTTGACTGCCTGGGGTTGTGTCTGTCAACGTTCTTTGGTTGTGCGGGAGGTACGTCGATTGGAGTCATTATGATAGGTTGTTCATGTCTCAGAGGGGGACGCAGGCCATGTGGCCTGCCATTCAAATCGGTGCATTCGGCGCCTACACAACAGTTTTCTTTCTAAAAAAAATTCCAAAGAATTTTTTATATATATATACAATTAGGGAGGGAAAAGATATGTTAACATTGTTACGTCAGCTTTTACCGTAACAGAAAGACGTGTGAAGTCAAGAATTAACAATCAAATATTTATTTACAATACTAAAATCATATACAATTTAAGTAAGATGAATGCAACAAATAGATGGATGAAATATAGTCTTACTGTTCAATGCTATACCGGTGTACACTTTACAGTCCTTGTTGACGCGCACAAATCACTCTTCTGAATAATGGTAATCCAAAACTGCTCAGTTGCACACAGTCCCAGTAAATGTCCGATAGCCGTTAACAAATAGCGTAGATTATGCAGCAGCCAACAGTTAATACACAGGAGTAAATATTCCAGCAGTCCGTCGTTACAGGTAAATCGAGATAGTAACACAGTATAATAGACCCAAATAAAAAGTCAGTTTGAATTCACTACTGAATGACTGAGTGATGCGCTATTTATACTCTATGATGCCTTCCAGATCATTCTGCAAATCAAGAAGCTTCTAAAATAGACAGCATTACCGCATCATCTGACCGAGATACAATTTATAATAGTCTTCCAGAAAGCTCTAAGTGGTTGACTCACATAATAGTACGTAAACAAGCTTGCGTCAGCCCCATATTCCAGAAACATCCACAATGTCTAATAACAGACTACAATACCATGACACTCCCCCTCTTAATAAAAAAGAAAGATTCACATTTGGAACTTTCTTGACAATTCAAATCATTATTGCAAAACAAATCTATATTACTACAGCAAAAATGTTGACAAACATATGTACATTATATGCAAGACAAACCATCAGCGATCAAATTGTCCTTGTCCTTAATATGTCTGATTTCAATATTGTATTCTTGTAACATCAAACTCCATCTCAACTATCTTTGATTTTTTTTTGTACCGGAACAGATCCTCCGAAGCGACGAATGCCGACATCTCCCTCGCACGATCCGTCAGTGGAACTTGCCAAAATCCTCCCAGAAGATCAAACTTTGACACAAACTTGGAACTTCCCACTTTATCAATGCAATCGTCAATGCGTGGAACAGGGAATGTGTCTGTTTTGGTCAATGTGTTCACCTTTCCGTAGTCAATAGACATCCTGTAACTGCAATCTGGCTTTGGAACGAGGATACATGGTGAACTCCAGTTACTATTACTTGGTTCAATGAAGTCATTGTCCAATAACTACTGAATATCTTTTTCCAGATAGTTTTGTTTAATGGGGTTCAAACGATATGGGTGCTGCTTCACTGGATTAGAATCTCCGACATTGACGTCATGTGAAATTTTATCAGCCCGAGTGGGGACATCGGGAAACAAATGTTCACATTGACTGAGCAGAGTTCGAATTACAAGCGTCTAATCCGTCATCCATAATTCAGCCGTCGTCCATTAGAGAATATCCGCGTCCATAATCCAAAGACCTATTCCATATTCCATATAACAGTATTAGCACAAATTCAAAAAGACAATCATAGTATACATAAACATAGGCTTGTTTCCTGCAAGAGAGAAGCGGTCAACAGTTTTCAATGATGCCGGCAAGACGTCATGATGTTCCAAAAATATCAAATCCGTATCGCTGATCAGTATTCTTAATCCATAATATTCGCTGTAAAATCGTCATCTAAAGAATGATGTATCTCAGTCACGCTTTGATTGTGACTGTTCATATGATTACCATGAGGATCTTGAAATACATGGGTTCATACGGCCCCTAGCCCCGGGTTAAGCGGAATTAGACACAAGTTACGAAACGTAGCGCCATGGATCTTGCACGCTACGTTCGTATTTTTTTATCAGCATGCGATATGTATCGCCAAATTTGAGAAACTTTGAGTGGAGGCGTTTGGTGGAATAGCCTTGTTTTATAAGTTTCTGTAACAATGTTTTGTGACGTTGATTAAAATCGTCACATTTAAGACAGGATCTAGCAAATGCTACTAAGCGAGATATGTATACGCCATATGCAGGTCCCACTGGAATATTACTGTCCAGAAAGGGATAGTTTACGATATCGAAATTGTAATCATCTTTTTTGTCATAAAGTCGACGAGAGAGATTGCCCGCTTCATTTTTATAGAGATATAGATCTAAATATGATGTGCCTGTAGGGCTGTCTGTAGTTTCCTTCAAATCCAGTGAAGGTGGATATATATCCTTCACTGCGTCATTTATATAGCGATTATCCACAGCGAGAAGATCGTCTATATAGCGTTTGGTGAATGAGAAGGAACGGGCTTTGAATGGATCGGTTTTTGAAAGCGCCTGCATATAGTCATATTCATAAGAGAACAGATACAGGTCAGCCAACAGGGGTGCACAATTAGTACCCATTGGAATACCTATATGCTGCTGATATATTGTGTTGCCAAATTTCACATAGATATTTTTAATGAAAAATTCAAGCAACTCTATAAAAAAAGAAACACCCCATGAATGATATCTCTTGTATGTAGTAGAGCTAAAGAATGCTTTATGGCTTCCGACATAAATATATCTACGATCAGTTTTCTTGAACACAGATACTATTAATGAACTTAGACGGTCAATAAGGTCCTGATGAGGGATTGTAGTATAGAGAGTCGAGAAATCCCATGTGGATACATGTCTGTACGGTATGTGACCTTTAGCATCAAGTTCTTCCGTAAGACATCTTCCTGACGCGCTGGTTCGAGATGACACAACTTGGTATCCAAATTAAGTAGAATGTCAGAGTTCTGTAATTTCGCCGCTGTCATGAGCTCTTCACGAGTTTCATTATTATCAGGGTCAGAACTAACTACACTTACAGGGTGTACAGTACTGTTAGTGCTATCTCTGTCTATGTATAAATTTAACATATTTACATGACATAACTGTTTGTGTTTACGCCTGTCAGGAGTCTGAATTACATAATTAAGGTCACTTAATTTGTTTTCAATGACATAAGTCTATTACCAGGAAAAGGTAGAAAAGCCAGTACCTTCTCACCAAGTTTGAAACTTCGTTTAAGGGCATGTTTATCATAGGTTATTTTCAAACATTTTTGTGCTGACATTAAATTTGACATGGCCAAATCACATGCTTTAGTCAACCTGGTGCGAAAGTCCGACACATATTGTAAGAGACTACCTGAGTCAAGATCACTGTAAATGAACTTTTTCTTTAGCAGTTTAAGTGGTCCTCTAACTGTATGACCAAAGACTAATTCAAATGGACTGAAGCCAAAAGACTCTTGAACAGATTCTCTAACAGCAAACAATAACAAATGTATGCCTTCATCCCAGTCTTTCTCAGTGTCAAAACAAAAACTTCTAATCATGTTCTTTAATGTCTGGTGGAATCTTTCTAATGCGCCTTGGCTTACTGGGTGGTATGCAGATGATTTGTACTGCTTTATTCCCAATTCATGCATGACTTGTTGAAAAATTCCTGACATAAAATTAGATCCCTGATCAGCCTGAACAAACTGCGGTAGGCCGACAAGTGTGAAAAACTTCAAGGATTTTAATCAATATTTTTTTTCTGGAATATGGGTCAGAAGAGTTAGTACTTAACTAAGAATTTATTGGGCGTATTAAAGCCTTTTTAGTTGAAGACCTGTGGCTCAATTTCCTCCAGTTAACTCGTTAATGAGCTTAGGCGTCACGTGACCTGGTGACGTCAGAAAAGCGACCGTCTCCTGCGGGCAGCTGTCTGAGCTATATATTAAGCTGTGGATTTGCGATTACTCCATCGCGTATATCGCTGTATAATTAATCGAAACCATGGAGGAATATGCCAGTGATGATGATCTATATACAGAGGACATAAATGGACATCTTGACGTCCTGCTGCATCAGTTTGAACCCGTACCAAACGACCGAAATGAGGTGGAACAGAGGGACAGCGAATCTGAAACAGACAAACCGTCACACACGGAACAAGGTCGACTTGTAAACACATACTGGTATGTTATTTATTATCTATGCCGGACGTTATATATAGGCCCTTTGCATAGAATGAATAAATATTTAGACAATGATCGAAATAATTTGTTAGTCCAAGCCTACCTGCTTTTACACTGCTATTTATAGGGCGGTAGTATTCTCGAGTCGAATTGTGAAGAACAAAATTGATTGAAATTGCAGTTTAAGGGCCGTTTCCCATACGGATTTCGCGGCCCATCAACTCAATGTTTTAATTTAATTCCACGTTACATTTCTTATTTGTGGTGTTTACAAGCGCTATATTTAAAAAAAAAAAATAAAAAAAAATAAATAAGCAAATGAGTAAATAAATAAATGGATAAATAAAAAAGAGATAGCGGAATGAGACACAAATAGAAGAGAAGTTCGTACGAGTTCGTCGGTCAGTTTTTGCTTAGGTTGAAGAATAAAATAAATAAATAAGCAGTATATATACAGTTCCTTGAGTAAATGTCAACAGTATGATAACAATAGTATTATACTAGGTGAGAAATATTTAATAGGACAGGGGTAGGCTTGTGGAGATGGCTGGATTAATTAACAAGGTGGGCTTCAATGCACGATGGGGTTCCTGGATCAGTAGGCCATACGCGCTGGGGATAAATATATACTGCTTTATTTATTGATGTCAGTGACTTGAGAACGATACTAGTACCTGTATCGAAACGTCGTCCTGAATAAACTAGAAGTTGTTATCCATAAGCAATTTGTTTATTTATCTACTTCCCAACTTCTAAATGCCACTAAAAGAAGTCTTTCCCAGTATGTAATCCATACTAAATTGCTACCTGTCATTAGCGAGCTATCGCGTCTGTGACGTCACAGATTGGCGGCCTCGCTTTCATTCCACAAATATGCATATCTGACTGGGAGCTAAATAGAGCTGCCAAAAGGCTTAAATACGCCCACAGGGGACAAGGAACTTTTTTTTTATTTCTTAGTTAAATACTAACTCTTCTGACACATATTCCAGAGAAAAAAAATATTGATAAAAATCCTTTAACTACTATTCCGTAAAAGAATGGCCTCAGGGAACCTGGTTGAAGCACACATAACTGTTAACATATATTGATTGCCTGACTTTGTTTTTGGTAATGGACCAACACAATCTATAATCACCCTACTAAATGGTTCCTCAAATGCAGGGATTGGTTGTAGAGGGGCCTTTGGTATGGTTTGGTTTGGTTTTCCTACCATTTGACATGTGTGGCATGACCTACAAAATTCCGTAATATCTTTCTTTGGAATTGGCCAATAGAAATGATTTAGAATTTTGTAATATGTTTACACCTAAATGGCCTGAAAGAGGTGTTTCAGAGGCTAGTCTGAGGATATCTGAACGATATGAATTTGATACTTAACTGACCACTCATCATCAGCTGACACATCTGGCGGTCGCCATTTGCGCATCAGAACAACATTCTTACAAAAGTAACACACAGGCTCTTGAGTTACTTCACACTCATCTACTGCCCTGTCAAACAACTTGGAATGTCCTTGTCACTATGCTGTTCATTAACCAGCCGTGATTTTGATATTTTGTCATTGGAACATTCCAATTTGCTATCAAAATGTAGCTTATCAGCCTCATCATTTAAACACACGAAAGTGTCGGCCAAACAAACGTCATCTTTTAGAGACTTTTCAGACTCCTCAGCCAATTTACTCATGGCTCTAGTAACTACACAAGCAGGATACAAACTTTGAATTTCGTCTTCAACTGGATCATGAATCTGATCCAAACAAGGCTTGTCAGTTACAATCGGGATAACCCCGACCTTATCTCCCGCAAGATGATTTCCAAGAAGTAAATGAACACCGTCAAATGGTAAACTACCTTTAATACCCACCGTAACAGGCCCAGAAATCAAGTCGGAAGACAGATGAACGTTATGGAGCGGAACGGGTGTATAACTTACAGAATCTCCCCCTTTAATCAGGACATTACTGCCTGCAGATGAAGAGCCAGAAAACGGCAAAGTATCTGCCAACAAAAGAGACTGGAACGCGCCCGTGTCTCGCAAAATCTTCACAGGAGTAGCATAAGACAAATCACTTGAAAGTGACACAAAACCATTGTGGATAAATGGTTCAAAAATCTCCATAACAGGATTTGAAAAACTGTCAACCTTATCCTTGATAGAACTAATAGGAACAGTGTCCCTGGCCATCTTAACGTCATATACACTATGAACGTCACTAACCTGCTTGGGTATAGATCTTCAAGAGAGGAAACCACTGGGCTTTTGAAAGGCTTGATCTTCTCGTTTTCTTTTCAATTTAAAACAATTAGCCAATAAATGGCCTTCCCTCTTACAATACTTGCAAACGGGAGATTTATTTTGAGTGTTAAAAGTGGGTGACTGAGACTTTGTGTTTGACCTTTGTAACTGGGATTAAAAGTTTTAGGCCCTGAGAAAGAACTTGGTTTGTTACAAAAGAGAGTAGACTGGAATGAACTTGGCTTAACAGCATTGACAAATGATAATTTGTGTGTCAGAGCGTATTCGTCAGCAAAACGTGCTGCCTGATCTAAAGTGTTGGCATTGTTTTCATCAAGAAATGTTCTAATATCACCATGGATACACCTTTTAAATTCCTCTACCAGCATAAGCTGTCTAAGACTTTCAAAGTTGTTGTCAGTTTTAACCGAGGCACACTACCTATCAAATAACTGTTCTTTTGAACGAGCAAATTCTACATGAGTCTGAGAGTTTTCTTTTTCACAACTACGAAACTTTTGTCTATAGGCTTCAGGAACTAATTCATAACCTTTAAGGATTAAATCCTTCACTGTATCCTAATTTGATGCTTGCTCTACCGTCAGTTGAGTGTAAATGTCCCTTGCCTTTCCGATCAAAACACTTTGAAGAAGTAAATTTTCTTTTGGCCAGTTTAAATTTTGAGCAATTATCTCAAAATGCAGAAAATATTTATCAACTTCTTTTTCCTGAAATGGTGGAACGAGACGTATTTGAGGAGCCGCATCAAATTTTGATTGTGATTGTGGTGCAGGTGCATGTGTAGGAGGACTTGTTTGCGACTGTAATTCCATATGCTTCATTTCTAACTGAAACTGTCTTTCTTCATCTTTTTCTTACTCTCTTTCCTCTTTTTCTAACTTGTCGCTCTCTAATTCTAATTTCTTTAATTCCAACTGATTTTGCAATTCTAATTTCCTTATTTCCAAATCATCAACTGTTTCCTCAGTTAAATCAAAATCACTTTCATCCCAAATTTGTTTGCTAACAAAATGTTTAATAATGAGTTTCTCAATTTCTTGCTTTCTCAAAGATGTTTTAACTTTAATTTGAAGGAATTTACACAGCGCGAACAAATCCTCTTTGCGTAGTTCGTTAAATACCTCCTGACTAGACTTTAAGGCAAACTGTGCTGGGTCAAATGACATGCTGATAGTGTACTCCCTGACTTCACAAATTTAGACAATGTTGTAAAGCTGTATCAATTTAGAACTATGTTGCAAAGCTGCCAGCTGATCAATAATATAAACAAATTTCCCGAACAAGCCCTCAATTTCTGTTACATCAGCTTGTGAATAATGGTAATCCAACACTGCTCAGTTGATCACAGTCCCAGTAAATGTCCAATGTCCGATAGCCGTTAACAAATAGCGTAGATTATGCAGCAGCCAACAGTTAATACACAGGAGTAAATATCCCAGCAGTCCCTAGTTAGAGGTAAATCCAGATAGTAACAAAGTATAACAGACCCACATAAAAAGCCAGTTTGAACTCCCTACTGAATGACTGAGTGATGCGCTATTTATAATCTATGAGGCCTTCCAGATCATTCTGCCAATCAAGAAGCTTCTAGAATACACAGCATTACCGCATCATCTGACCTAGATACAATTTACAATAGTCTTCCAGAAACCTCTAAGTGGTTGATTCACATAATAGTACGTAAACAAGCTTGCGTCAGCCCCATATTCCAGAAACATCCACAATGTCTAACAATAGACTACAATGCCATGACAACGTTCGTTGATAAATGATGCGTATCAACTAATTGGATATCGTAAACAGTTACAAGATGTTTGTAATGTAACAGTGGTGTAACTGTACTCATGCTTTTCCAGAGCCTTTTCAGGCCTGCTTTCATTCAGGTTTTTATCTCTGGTTTTTAACGCAGAGTAGTTACAGTAGGGAAAATATATGGTGACATGGATCACTTATGTGACTGTTGTTCATATGTAATAAATCTTATGTGACGCGCAATAGATGCCGTCGTTCTAATCTTATGAGACTGTTGTTCATGGGCGCAATAAATGCCGTCGTTCTAATCTTATGTGACTCTTGTTCATGGGCGCAATAAATGCCGTCGTTCTAATCTTATGTGACTGTTGTTCATGGGCCTAATACATGCCGTCCTTCTAATCTTATGTGACTGTTGTTCATGGGCTTAATAAACGACGTCGTTCTAATGTTATGTGACTGTTTTTGATGAGCGCAATAAATGCCGTCGTTCTAAACTTATGTGACTGTTGTTCATGGGCACAAAAAATGCCGGCGTTCCCAAATTTTTGTTTTTGACTTTTATTGGCTAGTATGGTTCTAAAAGGTAGACATCTCTTGTCATCGCTCATATTCTCCTCGTGTGTTATATCAGAAGCAAATCAACTAGAAGTGTGTAACAATAGGCCCCTAGATTAGAATAGCTACATGGCACTGGCACTCTTTGATTAAATCGACTACACCACTGGACTCTTGCACAGTCTCTATACACGAATAACAATATGCAGAGTTGACACCTGGGAGATTATGTGTAGTTCTAATGTTTATACTTTGCACTGTCGGAGTACTCGAATTTCTTCACCAGCTCATCGCCAAGAAAATTACATTCCTGCAACTACTATAGATGTGGCCTATTTTGGTCGGTTGTTTGGATTTTCATCAGAAGCAAAGTGACTAGAAGTATGTATCATTAGATTGGACTGGCTAGACGACACTGGCACTATGCCAATGCCATTAGACTCTCGCACAGTCCCTTCAGTCCCTACAAAAGAAATTGACGAAATGGAAAGGCGCCCTGCACGCGGGGGATCATGGGTGTGATTAGTTATGTATGTTTTAATGAGTTTTCAAATTGCGTCAGCAGCTCAACTTCCGTGATGAAACACTCGATATCTGTTTTGAATTTGCGCGAACACGACACATTTATATCTTGCTCCGCAACTACATGTTCGTCACATCAGGTGTGAAAAGCCGGGAGACCGTGGCCAATGCGTTCTAAATACGGTAGTCTAATTATGTACATGTACGGATGCAGACTTCTAGCTCATTTGCTTCTAGTTTCATACAACTGTCATTCGCGTACAATTAGTTAACTGGTGATGCGTCTGTAATCAGTATGTTCTCTGCAGCCTACTCGTGCAGGCCCTTAAAGGTTTCGGAAAATATCTCTGAAAACTTTGTGGTTTTCCGATTATTACATAAAACCTAATATCCGCGCCAAATGCCAGATTTTTAGAAAATCGTTCTCTCAGTTGTTCCAGTTATATAGATACACAATAAAACTATACAAGTCACTAACTCACGTATGAGACGACGCGAATCAAGCATGTCCTTCCCCAGACGCCTAGTTTGTGACATATTATTAAATAACTATGTATGATATGAACCCAATACAAGGAGATCAGCCTGCTTCATATGGCCACTAAATCGGGCTAATATGAAGAAGTTGGGCCAATATGACTTTCAACATGGCGACGTTGACGATGAATGATCCTCAATCCGTGATCTTCTCCGAATTTTGTCATTGTATTCTCATACTTTGAACGGGGATTCGTTAGCTCCTGTCATAATTTTCGATCTTCTACTCTGATAATTTTCGATAGATCTATATATATTTGTACCCAATCCTTGAAATCAAGGGCGGCGATCCATGCTGAAATGGACTAAAATGACGCGAGCGTGACATCGACTTGCCAAGCACAAGCAGACAACAAAACAGCGATCCAGCACTTGCAATAGAGCACTGATGAACAAAGCGATGACTACAGCGATATTTTAAGAAAGAAGATGATGCCATACTTGCAACTAGTAGAGCTATTCACATGGATGATGATGTTGAAAACTGGGGTCTCCATAGGTCTTCGATCACCAAGTCAGGCCTGCATTTGGATCACTTCATCATATTTCAAGGTTGTAGTGTGTCTCACCGTTCTCATCAAATAAAATTAGTATATTGCTTTCATGATATATATTGCACAATTGAAGAGGGAATCCACTTTCCGACTATAATGGTACTTTGAAACCACATTAATCGTGGGAAATTAATGAGCCTACTGTAAAGGAGGAAATATATATCCTCATTTGGGGAAGTCGCAGTATTAAAATATTCCTTGATACATGTATGAATCAAAGATTGTAGGTGAGTTATTTAATAAAAATGTCATTAACCAAGTGTTTTCATATTGGCCTTGTTATAGATCCTCGGTCAGCCGTATTGACCCGAGGCCGCAGACCTCGGACTTATAACAAGGCCAATATGAAAACACTTGGTTAATAACATAATATTATAGATGTTTGGAGATATATTGCTGGAGAGTAAATGCTAGCTCATCTTACGAGAATCGTTCCATTGATCTAGATACACAATACATCCACACAAGGTCAATAACTCACGTATGACATGACACGGAAAAAAACACGTCCTTCCTCAAACGCCTAGTTTGTAAGTTATAGTTTAGGTGGTTGGACATATATTGCTGGAGAATAAATGCTAGGTGATCTTAAGTGAATAGTTTTCACAGTTGTTTCAAGCCTCTTCATACACAATAACTACATACAAGTCACTCTGAAAAAACAGTTGTGTACAAAATTGCACATCTACAAAAAATGTGTATCAGGAGTACACAATTTGTGTACTTTTTCTACACAAATTGTGTATCACAGCTACACAGTGATTGTAGATGTTCAATTTTGTTACAGCGATGTGTACATGTACCTAGGGTACACAGTTTGTGTACTTTTGGTACACAACTGTTTTTAGAGAGCACTAACTCACGTATGAGACTACTCTGCATGGGAAAGCATGTCCTTCGCCCGACGCCACGTATATTTTAAGTGTTTAGAGATATATGGCTTGAGAATAAATGCTAATTGATGTTATATGAATCGTTCCCTTTGTTGTTCCAAGCCCTACACAATAATTCTATGCAAGTCGCTAACTCACGTATGACACGACACAGAAAATGCATGTCCTTCCTCAGACACCTAGTGTGTAACTTATATTTTAGGTGTTTAGATATGTATTGCTTGAGAGTAAATGCTAATTGATATTACACGAATCGTGCCCTTTGTTGTTCCAAGCTTCTAGATACAAAATGAACCTATACAAGTCGTTAACTCACGTATGAGGCAACACGGAGAAAGCCTGTCATTCCTCAGACGCTTAGTTTTAACTTATGTTTGAGGGGTTTGGACATATATTGCTGGAGATTATATGCCAGTTGATCTTAAGTGAATCGTTCTCTCAGCTGTTCCAATTATCTAGATACACAATAAGTCGAAACAAGTCACTAGTGCGCCTATGAGACGATACGGAGAAAGCATGTCCTTCCCCAGACACGATACTAGTACCTGTATCGAAACGTCGTCCTGAATAAACTAGAAGTTGTTATCCATAAGCAATTTGTTTATTTATCTACTACCCAACTTCTAAATGCCACTAAAAGAAATCTCTCCCAGTATGTAATCCATACTAAATTGCTACCTGTCATTAGCGAGCTATCGCGTCTGTGACGTCACAGATTGGCGGCCTCGCTTTCATTCCACAAATATGCATATCTGACTGGGAGCTAAATAGAGCTGCCAAAAGGCTTAAATACGCCCACAGGGGACAAGGAATTTTTTTTTTATTTCTTAGTTAAGTACTAACTCTTCTGACACATATTCCAGAGAAAAAAAATATTGATAAAAATCCATTAACTACTATTCCGTAAAAGAATGGCCTCAGGGAACCTGGTTGAAGCACACATAACCGTTAACATGTATTGATTGGCTGACTTTGTTTTTGGTAATGGACCAACACAATCTATAATCACCCTACTAAATGGTTCCTCAAATGCAGGGATTGGTTGTAGAGGGGCCTTTGGTATGGTTTGGTTTGGTTTTCCTACCATTTGACATGTGTGGCATGACCTACAAAATTCCGTAACATCTTTCTTTGGATTTGGCCAATAGAAATGATTTAGAATTTTGTAATATGTTTTGTTAACACCTAAATGGCATGAAAGAGGTGTTTCATAGGCTAGTCTGAGGATATCTGAACGATATGAATTTGGTACTACAATCTGATATTTAACTGCCCACTCATCATCAGCTGACACATCTGGCGGTCGCCATTTGCGCATAAGAACAACATTATTACAAAAGTAACACACAGGCTCTTGAGTTACTTCACACTCATCTACTGCCCTGTCAAACAACTTGGAATGTCCTTGTCACTATGCTGTTCATTAACCAGCCGTGATTTTGATATTTTGTCATTAGAACATTCCAATTTGCTATCAAAATGTGGCTTATCAGCCTCATCATTTAAACACACGAAAGTGTCGGCCAAACAAACGTCATCTTTTAGAGACTTTTCAGACTCCTCAGCCAATTTACTCATGGCTCTAGTAACTACACAAGCAGGATACAAACTTTGAATTTCGTCTTCAACTGGATCATGAATCTGATCCAAACAAGGCTTGTCAGTTACAATCGGGATAACCCCGACCTTATCTCCCGCAAGATAATTTTCAAGAAATAAATGAACACCGTCAAATGGTAAACTACCTTTAATACCCACCGTAACAGGCCCAGAAATCAAGTCGGAAGACAGATGAACGTTATGGAGCGGAACGGGTGTATAATTTACAGAATCTCCCCCTTTAATCAGGACATTACTGTCTGCAGATGAAGAGCCAGAAAACGGCAAAGTATCTGCCAACAAAAGAGACTGGAACGCGCCCGTGTCTCGCAAAATCTTCACAGGAGTAGCATAAGACAAATCACTTGAAAGTGACACAAAACCATTGTGGATAAATGGTTCAAAAATCTCCATAACGGATTTGAAAAACTGTCAACCTTATCCTTGATAGAACTAATAGGAACAGTGTCCCTGGCCATCTTAACGTCATATACACTATGAACGTCACTAACCTGCTTGGGTGTAGATCTTCAAGAGAGGAAACCACTGGGCTTTTGAAAGGCTTGATCTTCTCGTTTTCTTTTCAATTTAAAACAATTAGCCAATAAATAGCCTTCCCTCTTACAATACTTGCAAACGGGAGATTTATTTTGAGTGTTAAAAGTGGGTGACTGAGACTTTGTGTTTGACCTTTGACCTTTGTAACTGGGGTTAAAAGTTTTAGGCCCTGAGAAAGAACTGGGTTTGTTACATAAGAGAGTAGACTGGAATGAACTTGGCTTAACAGCATTGACAAATGATAATTTGTGTGTCAGAGCGTATTCGTCAGCAAAACGTGCTGCCTGATCTAAAGTGTTGGCATTGTTTTCATCAAGAAATGTTCTAATATCACCATGGATACACCTTTTAAATTCCTCTACCAGCATAAGCTGTCTAAGGCTTTCAAAGTTGTTGTCAGTTTTAACCGAGGCACACTACCTATCAAATAACTGTTCTTTTGAATGAGCAAATTCTACATGAGTCTGAGAGTTTTCTTTTTCACAACTACGAAACTTTTGTCTATAGGCTTCAGGAACTCATTCATAACCTTTAAGGATTAAATCCTTCACTGTATCCTAATTTGATGCTTGCTCTACCGTCAGCTGAGTGTAAAAGTCCCTTGCCTTTCCGATCAAAACACTTTGAAGAAGTAAATTTTCTTTTGGCCAGTTTAAATTTTCAGCAATTTTCTCAAAATGCAGAAAATATTTATCAACTTCTTTTTCCTGAAATGGTGGAACGAGACGTACTTGAGGAGCCGCATCAAATTTTGATTGTGATTGTACAGGTGCATGTGTAGGAGGACTTGATCGCGACTGTAATTCCATATGCTTCATTTCTAACTGAAACTGTCTTTCTTCATCTTTTTCTTACTCTCTTTCCTCTTTTTCTAACTTTTCGCTCTCTAATTCTAATTTCTTTAATTCCAACTGATTTTGCAATTCTAATTTCCTTATTCCCAAATCATCAGCTGTTTCCTCAGTTAAATCAAAATCACTTTCGTCCCAAATTTGTTTGCTAACAAAATGTTTAATAATGAGTTTCTCAATTTCTTGCTTTCTCAAAGATGTTTTAACTTTAATTTGAAGGAATTTACACAGCGCGAACAAATCCTCTTTGCGTAGTTCGTTAAATACCTCCTGACTAGACTTTAAGGCAAACTGTGTGGGTCAAATGACATGCTGATAGTGTACTCCCTGACTTCACAAATTTAGACAATGTTGTAAAGCTGTATCAATTTAGGACTATGTTGCAAAGCTGCCAGCTGATCAATAATATAAACAAATTTCCCGGACAAGCCCTCAATTTCTGTTACGTCAGCTTGTGAATAATGGTAATCCAACACTGCTCAGTTGATCACAGTCCCAGTAAATGTCCAATGTCCGATAGCCGTTAACAAATAGTGTAGATTATGCAGCAGCCAACAGTTAATACACAGGAGTAAATATTCCAGCAGTCCGTAGTTACAGGTAAATCCAGATAGTAACAAAGTATAACAGACCCACATAAAAAGCCAGTTTGAACTCCCTACTGAATGACTGAGTGATGCGCTATTTATAATCTATGAGGCCTTCCAGATCATTCTGCCAATCAAGAAGCTTCTAGAATACACAGCATTACCGCATCATCTGACCTAGATACAATTTACAATAGTCTTCCAGAAAGCTCTAAGTGGTTGACTCACATAATAGTACGTAAACAAGCTTGCGTCAGCCCCATATTCCAGAAACATCCACAATGTCTAACAATAGACTACAATACCATGACAACGTTCGTTGATAAATGATGCGTATCAACTAATTGGATATCGTAAACAGTTACAAGATGTTTGTAATGTAACAGTGGTGTAACTGTACTCATGCTTTTCCAGAGCCTTTTCAGGCCTGCTTTCATTCAGGTTTTTATCTCTGGTTTTTAACGCAGAGTAGTTACAGTAGGGAAAATATATGGTGACATGGATCACTTACGTGACTGTTGTTCATATGTAATAAATCTTATGTGACGCGCAATAGATGCCGTCGTTCTAATCTTATGAGACTGTTGTTCATGGGCGCAATAAATGCCGTCGTTCTAATCTTATGTGACTCTTGTTCATGGGCGCAATAAATGCCGTCGTTCTAATCTTATGTGACTGTTGTTCATGGGCTTAATAAACGACGTCGTTCTAATCTTATGTGACTGTTGTTCATGGGCTTAATAAACGACGTCGTTCTAATCTTATGTGACTGTTTTTGATGAGCGCAATAAATGCCGTCGTTCTAAACTTATGTGACTGTTGTTCATGGGCACAAAAAATGCCGGCGTTCCCAAATATTTGTTTTTGACTTTTATTGGCTAGTATGGTTCTAAAAGGTAGACATCTCTTGTCATCGCTCATATTCTCCTCGTATGTTATATCAGAAGCAAATCAACTAGAAGTGTGTAACAATAGGCCCCTAGATTAGAATAGCTACATGGCACTGGCACTCTTTAATTAAATCGACTACACCACTGGACTCTTGCACAGTCTCTATACACGAATAACAATATGCAGAGTTGACACCTGGGAGATTATGGGTAGTTGTAATGTTTATACTTTGCACTGTCTGAGTACTCGAATTTCTTCACCAGCTCATCGCCAAGAAAGTTACATTTCTGCAACTACTATAGATGTGGCCTATTTTGGTCGGTTGTTTTGATTTTCATCAGAAGCAAAGTGACTAGAAGTATGTATCATTAGATTGGACTGGCTAGACGACACTGGCACTATGCCAATGCCATTAGACTCTCGCACAGTCCCTTCAGTCCCTACAAAATAAATGGACGAAATGGAAAGGCGCCCTGCACGCGGGGGATCATGGGTGTGATTAGTTATTATGTTTTAATGAGTTTTCAAATTGCGTCAGCAGCTCAACTTCCGTGATGAAACACTCGATATCTGTTTTGAATTTGCGCGAACACAACACATTTATATCTTGCTCCGCAACTACATGTTCGTCACATCAGGTGTGAAAAGCCGGGAGACCGTGGCCAATGCATTCTAAATACGGTAGTCTAATTATGTACATGTACGGATGCAGACTTCTAGCTCATTTGCTTCTAGTTTCATACAACTGTCATTCGCGTACAATTAGTTAACTGGTGATGCGTCTGTAATCAGTATGTTCTCTGCAGCCTACTCGTGCAGGCCCTTAAAGGTTTCGGAAAATATCTCTGAAAACTTTGTGGTTTTCCGATTATTACATAGAACCTAATATCCGCGCCAAATGCCAGATTTTTAGAAAATCGTTCTCTCAGTTGTTCCAGTTATATAGATACACAATAAAACTATACAAGTCACTAACTCACGTATGAGACGACGCGAATCAAGCATGTCCTTCCCCAGACGCCTAGTTTGTGACATATTATTAAATAACTATGTATGATATGAACCCAATACAAGGAGATCAGCCTGCTTCATATGGCCACTAAATCGGGCTAATATGAAGAAGTTGGGCCAATATGACTTTCAACATGGCGACGTTGACGATGAATGATCCTCAATCCGTGATCTTCTCCGAATTTTGTCGTTGTATTCTCATACTTTGAACGGAGATTCGTTAGCTCCTGTCATAATTTTCGATCTTCTTCTCTGATAATTTTCGATAGATCTATATATATTTGTACCCAATCCTTGAAATCAAGGGCGGCGATCCATGCTGAAATGGACTAAAATGACGCGAGCGTGACATCGACTTGCCAAGCACAAGCAGACAACAAAACAGCGATCCAGCACTTGCAATAGAGCACTGATGAACAAAGCGATGACTACAGCGATATTTTAAGAAAGAAGATGATGCCATACTTGCAACTAGTAGAGCTATTCACATGGATGATGATGTTGAAAACTGGGGTCTCCATAGGTCTTCGATCACCAAGTCAGGCCTGCATTTGGATCACTTCATCATATTTCAAGGTTGTAGTGTGTCTCACCGTTCTCATCAAATAAAATTAGTATATTGCTTTCATGATATATATTGCACAATTGAAGAGGGAATCCACTTTCCGACTATAATGGTACTTTGAAACCACATTAATCGTGGGAAATTAATGAGCCTACTGTAAAGGAGGAAATATATATCCTCATTTGGGGAAGTCGCAGTATTAAAATATTCCTTGATACATGTATGAATCAAAGATTGTAGGTGAGTTATTTAATAAAAATGTCATTAACCTAGATGTTTGGAGATATATTGCTGGAGAGTAAATGCTAGCTCATCTTACGAGAATCGTTCCATTGGTTGTTCCAAACCTCTCGATACACAATACATCCACACAAGGTCAATAACTCACGTATGACATGACACGGGAAAAAAACACGTCCTTCCTCAAACGCCTAGTTTGTAAGTTATAGTTTAGGTGGTTGGACATATATTGCTGGAGAATAAATGCTAGGTGATCTTAAGTGAATAGTTTTCACAGTTGTTTCAAGCCTCTTCATACACAATAACTACATACAAGTCACTCTGAAAAAACAGTTGTGTACAAAATTGCACATCTACAAAAAAAGTGTATCAGGAGTACACAATTTGTGTACTTTTTCTACACAAATTGTGTATCACAGCTACACAGTGATTGTAGATGTTCAATTTTGTTACAGCGATGTGTACCTAGGGTACACAGTTTGTGTACTTTTGGTACACAACTGTTTTTAGAGAGCACTAACTCACGTATGAGACTACTCTGCATGGGAAAGCATGTCCTTCGCCCGACGCCACGTATATTTTAAGTGTTTAGAGATATATGGCTTGAGAATAAATGCTAATTGATGTTATATGAATCGTTCCCTTTGTTGTTCCAAGCCCTACACAATAATTCTATGCAAGTCGCTAACTCACGTATGACACGACACAGAAAATGCATGTCCTTCCTCAGACACCTAGTGTGTAACTTATATTTTAGGTGTTTAGAGATCTATTGCTTGAGAGTAAATGCTAATTGATATTACACGAATCGTGCCCTTTGTTGTTCCAAGCTTCTAGATACAAAATGAACCTATACGTATGAGGCAACACGGAGAAAGCCTGTCATTCCTCACACGCTTAGTTTTAACTTATGTTTGAGGGGTTTGGACATATATTGCTGGAGATTATACGCCAGTTGATCTTAAGTGAATCGTTCTCTCAGCTGTTCCAATTATCTAGATACACAATAAGTCGAAACAAGCAGCCAGAGGATGCTAGGTCCCCCGCCAAAATGGCAGCAATATCTATAAGCGCTGTCGGTTTCAGAAGATATTCATGAGGATGGCAACAGCTACTTCACAGGCGTAAGAAGCAGAGGGGTCTTTCCACCTTCCCAGGTTTTGAGATCAACTCCGAATGGCTGACTGAATGTTGATTGCTACTGTAATATATTTTCTTTACCATGTAGCATGAAAATTATGTAACCGAAATGCAACCCCAAGAGACAACTCATGGCATATTATTTGCAAACTAAATTTGACAAGAATATGAAGGCATCCTCAACCTATTGCCCAGAAACCAAATTTAGACTTTGCCACAAGGAGTCACCACCTGTAGGTGCAAGCAGGCAAAACACAATCCCAAATGACATCTCATGTCATGGTATCGGCATATGAACTTTGAGACTCTGAAGAGGGGTCCTCAAGTTATTGCCGGTACTAGATGCCCACCGGTGTTCATGTTATTTGGGGCGGGTCACATATGAATACAAAATTTGAGAATAATCTGATGAGCAGTTGCCAAATTATTGCCTGGAAACAAATTTTTCCACCAGGAGACGCCACCTGTAGGCAGAAGCGGGGGAAAAATACAATCCCAAGGAACATGGTATCGTGGGGACATCTGCATACCAAATTTGAGAAGAATCCGATGAGGGTCCTCAAGTTATTGCCCAGAAACCAAATTTAGATTTTGACACCAGGTGACGCCACCTCTAGGCGCAAGTCAGTGAAATGCATTATCAAGCGACATCTTATGTCACGGTACACTCATACAAAATTTGAAAAGAATCCGATGGTCAGTTCTCCAGTTATTACCCGGAAACGAATTTGTGATGTTGCCACCAGGTGGCGCCACCTGTGAGTGCAAGTGAGCGAAAGGCAATCCCAAGCAACAGCTCCTGGCATGGTAAATGCATGCCAAATTTGAGAAGAATCCGATGAGCCGCAACGTTTCTCATGTTACCCAGAAAGGTACATATGTAGGATATTTCAAAGAAATTCGACCAAGTGTTTCTAAGTTATCACTTGCAGCATGGAATAATGGAATGAACTCTAGTGGCGCCACCTCCGGGTGGATTTAGCTGAAACGCATCACCAACGGTGTTTTGTCGCAGGGAATGCATTTACCAAATTTCGAAGAAATCCGACAAATTGTTCGAAAGTTATCGCTTCCGAAGGATTTGAACAAACATGAACGGACATGCATTAAAGATTGGAACAAGACCCAGTGGCGCCACCTACAGGCGGATCTTGCTGAAACGTAATACCAGCGACGTCTTGTCGCAAAGAATGCAGATGCCAAATTTCGGAGGAATCCGACAAAGCATTTAGGAGTTATCGCTTACGCAGTATTTGCACGGACATGCACTAAATATTCGGAACAAGACCCAGTGGCGCCACCTACAGGCGGATCTTGCTGAAACGTAATACCAACAGACGTCTTGTCGCAAAGAATGCAGATGCCAAATTTCGGAGGAATCCGACGAAGCATTTAGGAGTTATCGCTTACGAATTTGCACGGACATGCACTAAAGATTGGAACAAGACCCAGTGGCGCCACCTACAGGCGGATCTTGCTGAAACGTAATACCAAGAGACGTCTTGTCGCAAAGAATGCAGATGCCAAATTTCGGAGGAATCCGACAAAGCATTTAGAAGTTATTGCTCACGAAGTATTTGCACGGACATGTCCGTGCATGCACGGACACATAGAAGCAAGAACCATTTTAAAGTCCCCGGCCGCGTTGCGGCGGGGGACAACAAGTCACTAGTGCGCCTATGAGACGATACGGAGAAAGCATGTCCTTCCCCAGACACCTAGTTTGTAACTTTAGGTGTTTGGAGATATATCGCTTGAGAGTAAATGCTAGCTCATCTTATGTGAATCGTTCTATTGGTTGTTCCAAGCTTCTACACTCAAAATAATAATCCGTTAAAATTTAACGTATTACTATCCGTTAGGTAGTTTTAACGGATTAATCCGTTATATAAACGGAAATAGTACGTTATAGTAAGGGAATCTTCCGTTGTTGTTTTGCACTGACGGACTCATCCGTCACATCAACGGAATATCCCATAAGTCAGCAAGTAATCATTGGTCCCACCTGGGCAAACGTGGGCATGTCGCGGGCTGTGGGGGCATGGACAACCCTACACTGTTCCCAAGTGGGTTAAGTACTGGGAAGCCCACATTCTGAATTGGGCTGTGTTGGCATCTCCACATTAACCTAACCACACCGGGCCGTCGTGGGCATCACCGCACCAAGAGTTATCTAACTTGAATGAACCTACTCATTTGTTTTACTTTTATGAGCAGGAAATTGTAATTTTAAAATTTATCTGCATGTATAATAACGTTTGCGATTAATGAGCAATATCGGAATTATATGCCAAACATGTCCGACTCTGTCCGATCGATAGAATTTTAATTTTTTTTAATTTCTTCCTCGACAAAGAGAAAGCACTGAATTAAAAACCACATGAGAGTTAATCAGCGCAGTCAATATCAATGCGGTTTGAGTTAAAATCATTAAACATTGGATATTACGAACGATTCCGATGATCTATATACTGAGAGGATTATTCTCTTAACTCGGACGTTAGAGTTACGTGAAAAAGTCCACTCAATATAAACCCAGTTTGCATGGGATAAAATTTAATAAATTTCCGGTTACCAGCAAGGGCCCAACGTTGAATCCGTTAAAAAATAAGAATCCGTTACAATAACGGAATATTCCCTCGATTCCCTGGGGACGGACTTTTCCGTTAAATTTAACGGATAATAAAATCCGTTGAATCCGTTAAAAAATAAGAATCCGTTACAATAACGGAATATTCCCTTGATTCCCTGGGGACGGATTTTTTCCGTTCGAGTAAACGGAATTTTATTTTGAGTGTAGATACACAATACAGCCACACAAGTCATTATTCAAATATGCCCGAACACTATGAACAAATAACACACAACTATTTAATATTTGGATGGATATCGGCCACGGCTTTATTCCATATTATAACAACTCTAGTGACGAGATCCCTACGGACATGCTGAAACGCCAACCTTTCGGTGTCCGGACGAATCAACTATCTTATAAACCACAACCGCTCCCTGTGAAAGTTACCAGGCAAGACCCACGTGATCCCCATGGAATTCATAGGCAATTATATTAAAGCCATATATGCTCCCTGTGTAATACCGCACCAGGCAAGCCCCACATTTGATCCCTATGGAAACATAGGCAATTTTATTAAAACCATATATGCTCCCTGTGAAATACGGCACCAGGCAAGCCCCACATCGGATCCCTATGGAAACATAGGCGAATTTATTAAAACCATATGCTCCCTGTGTAATACCACACCAGGCAAGCCCCATATCAGATCCCTATGGAAACATAGGCGACCCATAATCCTGATAATGCTCCCTGTGAAATACCACACCAGGCAAGCCCACATCCCTATGTATCACCCATATAGGCAATGTTTCCCGCTATCTGCCCCCTGTGGAGCAGCTTCACTTAGTTTGCCCGCCAGGATCCCGCTACTGAACCTAAAATATATGCCGTGACAAAATTGTAAGATACCTGAAACATTTCTGAATAAATGTGCAAACAAACCTCCAAAATACAAGCAATTACTTAAGATGTAACCAGTCCTAAACATTGTCATTCCTGGCAAAGCTTTCTTTGTTACACCAAAACTGCGCCAAGTAGTTGAATTTGGTATCAGTTGATTACCTGTACAGGTCATCAGCTATATTGCTCCCTGTTCATCAGTTTGTCAAAATGGCCGGCTGGACCAAACTGCTTAGGAATGATCTCTGCTCACTCATTTCTTACTGGCAACTCCAGTGTGGCCCTTCCAAATATTCAAATGCTTCACATGGCTCAATCCTCATTCAGGAAAGTGACAATCTGTTAGGGCTGACTACCTTCCAAACATTCAGCTTCTCACTCGTACCCTAATATACACCCTTTTATGCTAAAATACCACACATGGCTTACATAATCCATATATCATAAATAAATAACCATTAGAACTTCAGAGAAACCAAGTTTAACAAATAATGCCTTCACACTTTCTGGATTCAGCATACATTTGATGGCATAGCTTAGCACTGATCCAGAAAGATTTAAATTGCTAAAATCTCCTCATTCAAAATGTTTGTCATGATACAAAAATATTGTCCATATGTGATCAGGAATGTGGGCTCTTGCACTAATAGATATAATACACAATCAATTTATGTTCAGTGCAAATTGGTTCACACTGCAGTCATTTTTACACAAATGTCTCTTACTGAACTCAATTACCAAAAGTTCACTGTTGCCCGGATTATTCCCTGAAGTCTATTCATACATACAAAATTGCAAACCTCACACAGACTGTTGTTGCACTGATTCGTATTCGAAGTCTGGTGTTTGTGGAACGATGTATGCACAAGTTATTTGTTATTTCACAGATTTGAACCTCGACAGATGAAAATTTATACACAGCAGTTTGTTGCTGCACTGTTTACAACCTGAACGATTTACAGTCACAAAAGTTCCTTGTTGCCAGGAATTGAACCCTGACTGATTTATATACAGAATGTCTTTGTTGCACTGATTGGGACCATGACCGACTTACTCACAGAAATTTGTTTTTCTTCGGATTTCAACTCAGAACTTCAGTGCTATACCTTACAGTTCGTCCTCACAAATGGAGTAGTTGCGAACAGCCATGTTAAGCATATTAACGATCCACGTGACCGAATCCTCATAGCAGATAGCAGTAAGAAATCCAGATATTAGACATCTTAGAACCATCAGCAGTACTTCTGAAATATAAAACGAACAAACCAGACAGCAAGCAATATCTGTTTAGATGTAACCTCCCTAATTCATACTGTAATAAAGAAATATATATCCCAGCCCCTCGAGGCACCATGAAGTACTCCTTGAATTAGGCCCGAACTGTGATCATTTGAACTTAACATAAAATGATAGCATACTTCAGTCTAGTGAACATCTTAGATGAAAGCTGTCAAGATAACAGTTCTTGAGCCCATTCTGTGGAATGAAAGCTATCTAACATTACTCAGTCAGTACTCTAAATCAAGCACAAAACCTATCAAGAGGGTCCGGGGAAGTTCAAGGGAGAGGCGGGTGGGAAATTTTCTGATAACAATTTCCTTCCAGAAAGCCATCTGCGAAAAGGAATACCCGGATGTTGGAGGATTGTAACTAAGGGACATAACCCGACGATGCAACACCTCCCCTCGGTTCAGGCAATAGAATAAATTGGTTTATCATGTAATTGTATTTATGATAAACTTTATTATTCAAATATGCCCGAACACTATGAACAAATAACACACAACTATTTAATATGTGGATGGATATCGGCCACGGCTTTATTCCATATTATAACAACTCTAGTGACGAGATCCCTACGGACATGCTGAAACGCCAACCTTTCGGTGTCCGGACGAATCAACTATCTTATAAACCACAACCGCTCCCTGTGAAAGTTACCAGGCAAGACCCACGTGATCCCCATGGAATTCATAGGCAATTATATTAAAGCCATATATGCTCCTTGTGTAATACCGCACCAGGCAAGCCCCACATTTGATCCCTATGGAAACATAGGCAATTTTATTAAAACCATATATGCTCCCTGTGAAATACGGCACCAGGCAGGCCCCACATCGGATCCCTATGGAAACATAGGCGAATTTATTAAAACCATATGCTCCCTGTGTAATACCACACCAGGCAAGCCCCATATCAGATCCCTATGGAAACATAGGCGACCCATAATCCTGATAATGCTCCCTGTGAAATACCACACCAGGCAAGCCCACATCCCTATGTATCACCCATATAGGCAATGTTTCCCGCTATCTGCCCCCTGTGGAGCAGCTTCACTTAGTTTGTTCGCAAGGATCCCGCTACTGAACCTAAAATATATGCCGTGACAAAATTGTAAGATACCTGAAACATTTCTGAATAAATGTGCAAACAAACCTCCAAAATACAAGCAATTACTTCAGATGTAACCAGTCCTAAACATTGTCATTCCTGGCAAAGCTTTCTTTGTTACACCAAAACTGCGCCAAGTAGTTGAATTTGGTATCAGTTGATTACCTGTACAGGTCATCAGCTATATTGCTCCCTGTTCATCAGTTTGTCAAAATGGCCGGCTGGACCAAACTGCTTAGGAATGATCTCTGCTCACTCATTTCTTACTGGCAACTCCAGTGTGGCCACTTCCAAATATTCAAATGCTTCACATGGCTCGATCCTCATTCAGGAAAGTGACAATCTGTTAGGGCTGACTACCTTCCAAACATTCAACATTCGTACCCTAATATACACCCTTTTATGCTAAAATGCCACACATGGCTTACATAATCCATATATCATATAAATAAATAAACAATAGAACTTCAGAGAAACCAAGTTAAACAAATAATGCCTTCACACTTTCTGATCCGATTCAGCATACATTTGATGGCATAGCTTAGCACTGATCCAGAAAGATTTAAATTGCTGAAATCTCCTCGTTCAAAATGTTTGTCATGATACAAAAATATTGTCCATATGTGATCAGGAATGTGTGCTCTTGCACTAATAGATATAATACACAATCAATTTATGTTCAGTGCAAATTGGTTCACACTGCAGTCATTTTTACACAAATGTCTCTTACTGAACTCAATTACCAAGAAGTTCACTGTTGCCCGGATTATTCCCTGAAGTCTATTCATACATACAAAATTGCCAACCTCACACAGACTGTTGTTGCACTGGTTCGTATTCGAAGTCTGGTGTTTGTGGAACGATGTATGCACAAGTTATTTGTTATTTCACAGATTTGAACCTCGACAGATGAAAATTTATACACAGCAGTTTGTTGCTGCACTGTTTACAACCTGAACGATTTACAGTCACAAAAGTTCCTTGTTGCCAGGAATTGAACCCTGACTGATTTATATACAGAATGTCTTTGTTGCACTGATTGGGACCATGACCGACTTACTCACAGAAATTTGTTTTTCTTCGGATTTCAACTCAGAACTTCAGTGCTATACCTTACAGTTCGTCCTCACAAATGGAGTAGTTGCGAACAGCCATGTTAAGCATATTAACGATCCACGTGACCGAATCCTCATAGCAGATAGCAGTAAGAAATCCAGATATTAGACATCTTAGAACCATCAGCAGTACTTCTGAAATATAAAACGAACAAACCAGACAGCAAGCAATATCTGTTTAGATGTAACCTCCCTAATTCATACTGTAATAAAGAAATATATATCCCAGCCCCTCGAGGCACCATGAAGTACTCCTTGAATTAGGCCCGAACTGTGATCATTTGAACTTAACATAAAATGATAGCATACTTCAGTCTAGTGAACATCTTAGATGAAAGCTGTCAAGATAACAGTTCTTGAGCCCATTCTGTGGAATGAAAGCTATCTAACATTACTCAGTCAGTACTCTAAATCAAGCACAAAACCTATCAAGAGGGTCCGGGAAGTTCAAGGGAGAGGCGGGTGGGAAATTTTCTGATAACAATTTCCTTCCAGAAAGCCATCTGCTCTGATGGTCAGCATATCCGAAAAGGAATACCCGGATGTTGGAGGATTGTAACTAAGGGACATAACCCGACGATGCAACACCTCCCCTCGGTTCAGGCAATAGAATAAATTGGTTTATCATGTAATTGTATTTATGATAAACTTTATTATTCAAATATGCCCGAACACTATGAACAAATAACACACAACTATTTAATATGTGGATGGATATCGGCCACGGCTTTATTCCATATTATAACAACTCTAGTGACGAGATCCCTACGGACATGCTGAAACGCCAACCTTTCGGTGTCCGGACGAATCAACTATCTTATAAACCACAACCGCTCCCTGTGAAAGTTACCAGGCAAGACCCACGTGATCCCCATGGAATTCATAGGCAATTATATTAAAGCCATATATGCTCCCTGTGTAATACCGCACCAGGCAAGCCCCACATTTGATCCCTATGGAAACATAGGCAATTTTATTAAAACCATATATGCTCCCTGTGAAATACGGCACCAGGAAAGCCCCACATCGGATCCCTATGGAAACATAGGCGAATTTATTAAAAACCATATGCTCCCTGTGTAATACCACACCAGGCAAGCCCCATATCAGATCCCTATGGAAACATAGGCGACCCATAATCCTGATAATGCTCCCTGTGAAATACCACACCAGGCAAGCCCACATCCCTATGTATCACCCATATAGGCAATGTTTCCCGCTATCTGCCCCCTGTGGAGCAGCTTCACTTAGTTTGCCCACAAGGATCCCGCCACTGAGTGTGTCAATACACACTGCACCCACAAAAATACCAAGGGCAATTCTGCAAACAACTCTGACTCTGATCATCGAGAATAGATGATGCTCATTATGGTCTTGTGAGTGGAGTTGTAAATGCTGAAAATTCTACCCATTCAAGATTATACTAGTTATCCAGGCTTCGCGCACTTTGAATATAATATCCTCAACCATCATATAATAATGATTTGTCAAACCGGCACCCCGAGGTTGAAATTAACATAATTTCATACCATATTCCTAACTTGGCATCTGGACATCCATAACTTTACATGATTTCCCCTGATAATACACACATTATACGCCTTCGTGACTTTGTGATGTCAGACCGCTCATTCAGGCTTGACCACACTGTGGACAAATCTTCACAGGCACACAATCATTGTAAATCCGATGAATTTCTCGATGTTCTAAAAAACGTACGGTGCAATATGGTAATCATGCATCTGTTTCATGCATTGTAACTTCTGTCACCATTTACCTCCCCAAAACCGCTGGTTTTACACCCATATTTGAATCACACACCCAATGATAAGACACCCTGCATAGCTGCCAATTATATTAGGCTTAAAGTATCCTTTCCAATTATCCATTCTCATATGCCTGTATTCTTATACAATATTATGGGTGCCACCATGTTAGCTTTACAAACTCTGACCTTTAAGGACAAACCTACCCAACAGAGTGCCACAATTTTCCAACATGTGCATGATCCGATTTTGTTTGACACTCCATGAATTACCTCCCTTGAACCGAAACGCCCAAAAGCTATTAATTGGCTTCTCTCACATACAGCAAACGGTATTTAAATGGACGAGTGAGTGTTTTCTATCTCCCTATCAATCACATCAGTTTCATGTCATGGGAGATCTGCTGTTTTCCCATCCACCCTAGCTATGGATCATCCTAATGATAGACTGATGAATATGATCATTAATACAACTTGTATGCCAGTCACCGACCAGCCAATCAGTTGCCCATAGCTTTACTTTCCGAAACCCTGTCGATCCAAACTTTCCAACGTCTCACTTCAATATCACATAATTGATTTTGAATCGGTGAGCGAGAAATAAACATTTAGCGTACCAGCGAGAATAAATTTGAGCTTAGCAATTGGATGGAACAGGCGAAATCCGCCTCCAAAACAATAATCAGGCTACACCAGACTATTTTTTAATAGCCTCGCTATATAGCTGAAATATTGCTGAATGCGACGTTAAACCCTAATTCTCTCTCTCTCCTTTTTTAATAGCCAAACATTTTAATATGGGTGTCCAAAATTCAGGCCCTTTGTATTGAGGGCGTGATAACTCTCATTCCCCATCATTTCCCAGGCCTCCCTGAAATTGATATCAAAAGAGCGAATAAACAGGGCTTCGTGTTTAGAATTAGTGCGAGAGCTAAAAATAGCTCGCGTCGAAATATTTAGGAGAGGGTATTTAAAAGTCAGGCGAGTGATTGCAATATAATACAATATAAAATGTGACAGTTTACGTGAGCTAAAAATCACCCTCGTGACATGAATTTACGCGAGTGTTTGCGTGCAGGTGAGCTATCACTCACGCTAAAAACGAAGCCCTGAATAAAGACTCCCAGACAAATGAAATTTTTATGAAACAATATTGTGATCACCCCTCAGGTCACCGAAATCACTCCTCAGCTATCTCTTCGAAGAGCTAATCACAGCTCTCAGCCTCTGTTGCTATTTTTAAACACCAAGGTATGAAAATTGCTCTCTTTCTCCAGTTTAGTCCCTATGCAGTCCATTTTCTATATCTGCCATGTTACATCCGTCATGTCTGTATGATTTAGGCTGTCCAAAATCTAGGGTATCCAAAAGAATGCTGCACCCTGGGGGTTACCTGGATTCTCATATCAAAATAACACTGGCCAAATGGCAGCTACAACCACCCTAGCCACCCATGAACCAGGACAAATAAGCCCAGGCAAATCTCTCAAGATTTCACTGAGTTAGTGCAGATAAAATATTCGAAATAGTTCATAGCAGTTTGCCTTATTCTTGTTTCATCAGCGACTGCTTGTTATCCCTTATTAACTGGCCTTTGAGTGGCACACTGCGGAAAGTGATAATAAAATCACAACATATTATGATGCAAATAAACCAGCCCAAAAACTGATGAAAACTTCGTTTCATCTAACTCCTAAACAAATTCATTTCAGACTACATGCCTATATCATGTATATCCTTGAGCACATGATGATGCAGCCACGCCTTGGAGAGTGATCACGCTCTGCCATCTACCACTATATCTTTCCTTGATTCCGGGAGAGTGACAGTTCCCTCTCCTTAAATATCCCCAAAATATGCTTTTCCTTTTAAGAATAATAGTTATCCCTCCTAAATCTTATCTTGCAAATCTCTCAAAAATATCACACAAGAGCTCCCATCCGCTCTCTTTCCATTTTCATATTTCAAGGCCTGTGATATTGCAACTCACCTGCACAATTGCACCATCAATCAACAGAAAAACTGTAGGCTAACCGTAACCCAAGCAGCTAAATTCCTGACTCCTCTGATTCCGCGACCGAGAGCTGGACCTCCCAACACTTGATCTTGTGGAAGGCATTCACAGCGGCAGCTTTCGCCGACTTCAACTTCCAGATCGATCCTGCTGCATGGTGACGGGTGTAGCATGTTGTTGCTGTTGTTGTTGTTGTCGTCGTCGCCTGTCCGCGGCGCTGGATCGCATATCAATCTGCACCAGAGCAAGATTGCCCATATCCGAGACCACTACACGGCACAGATCTGCCAAAATACTAAGAAAAAAATTAAGAGAGGAATGGTACGAGTGGTGGTGGACAGAGAAGAGTGGGGTATGTCGAGTGAAATTCACAACCAATCTAACTGGCAAATTTAAAGAATTTTCTCAACCATCTGACCGTAATATGCCAGTATATCTCAGCTATACAATGTTGAAAATCATATCTATAGACAAATCACTTCCAAATAAACAGATTATCGCAAAATTTTCTGATAACAATTTCCTTCCAGAAAGCCATCTGCTCTGATGGTCAGCATATCCGAAAAGGAATACCCGGATGTTGGAGGATTGTAACTAAGGGACATAACCCGACGATGCAACACCTCCCCTCGGTTCAGGCAATAGAATAAATTGGTTTATCATGTAATTGTATTTATGATAAACTTTATTAATTCACGGTTGACTTGACGCGGAGAAAACATGTCATTCCCCAGACGCCTAGTTTGTAACTTATATTTTAGGCGAAGAGATTTTTTGCTCGAGAGTAGACACCCTACTGAATCGACAAGTATGATTATAGGTGAAAACCGCCGGCCACGTGTCAAATCACAGTCAATGGTAGGTTTTTCGGTGCTTTCGTTATCAAGCGTGGGCGTGTGTCTGACCAGACGACAGTGACCAGAGCCGAAAATGAACGATTTTCAGCATATCGATGACAGGTATGGTTACTGGTGTCCAGTCATTTTTTGAAGGAGAGATATCGTACTATATTGTCATCAAATGTAGGGTTATTACTATTTCAAGTTAACAAAAATTTTAAACATTTTTGCGGCGAGAGGTGTTTTTAGGCGTTGGTAGACAGTCCATGGTAGGTGTAGCATCGAATTATAGTGTGAGAAAATGAGCACAAAATGAACACGTGGAAACTTACTACCTGCCTCATGTATCACTGACTCATTCATCTCTCGATTCCTTCCACTTGTGTGTGTTTAAGAGAAATATGAACCATTAATAGTTTATTCTCTGTCTGTCTGATATTACGACAGTCCATTGTATCATCATCGGACCGATCGACAGTCCATGGTAGGTCAACATGCACTTGTGAATGATGCACAGAGAGCACATCGTCTGATCCAATGATTCGCCAAATGGACTGTTGCCAAGACAAATGGTAGCTACCATGGACTGTCGACATATCTGATATATAATCATATGTTGCCTCATTATAACATTGCAGCTGTTATGCGGCTTCAATGTGAAGTGATCCAACCTACAGTTCATGGTCGCATGACAAATGGACTGGTGCATTCACCTATAATCATACTCGTCGATTCAGTAGGGTGGTAGATGCTGGTTGACATTACGTGAATCGTTCCCGTGGTAGTTCCAAATCTCTAGATACAAATGAACCTATACAAGTCCTAAACTCACACATGAGACGACACGAAGAAAGCATGTCCTTCCCCAGGCGCCTAGATTGTAACTTATTTTAGGTGTTTGAAGATATATTGCTTGAGAGTAAATGCTAGTTCATCTTATGTTGATCGTTCTTTCAGTTGTTTCAAGCCTCTAGATGCACAAAAAATCTATACAAGTCACTACAGTACGTATCGGTATGACACGACACGGAGAAAACATGTCCTTCTCCAGACGCCTAGTTTGTAAATTGTAGTTTGGATGCTTGGAGATATATTGCTGGAGAGTATGTGCTATAGGTGATCTTATGTGAAACGTTCGCTTGCTTGTGCTAAGACCCTAGATACACAAGAAATCTATACAAGTCCGTAACTCACGTCTGACACGACACGGAGAAATCATGTCCTTCCCCAGATAGTTTGTAAATTATAGTTAGATGTTTGGAGATATATTGCGGAAAAGTATGAGCTAGGTGATCTTATGTGAATCGTTCCCTTGGTTGTTCCAAGCCTATAGAGATACACAAAAAGGCTATACAAGCCACTAACTTACGTATGACACGACACGGAGAAGGTATGTCCTTCCCCATACGCCTAGTTTGTAACTAATATTTGAGGTCTTTAGAGATATATTGCTTGAGAGTAAATGCTAGTTGAAAATACGCCAATCGTTCCCTTGGTTGCTCCAAGCTTCTAGATACAAAATGAACCTATACAAGTGGTTAACTCACGTATGAGGCAACACGGATTTCCCAGACGCTTAGTTTGTAACTTAAATTTGAGGGGGTTGGACATATATATTGCTTGAGAGTAAATGCTATAATTGGTATTACGCGAATAGTTCTCTTGCTTGTTTCAAGCCTCTAGATACAGCATTAACCTATATACAAGTCATTAACTCACGTATTATCATTCCTGGAGACTATACTTCTTGTGGACTTCTGGGGACTATAATTCCTGGAGACTAAAATTCCAGGAGACTGTCATCCTGGGAATTATCATTCCTGAGGATTGTCATTCCTGGGAACTATGATTCCTTGGGACTGTTTTTCCTGTGGACAGTCATTCCTGGGGATTATTATTCCTGGGGGCTCCTGTGCACTGTCATCATTGCTGGGGACTGTCAATACTGGGGATTGTCATCCATGGGGCTACCATTACTGTGCACTGTCATTCCTAGGGACTGTCACTCCTGGGACTACCATTCCTGGGGACTGTCATTCCTGGGGACTAGGATTTCTGGAATTATCATACCTGGGCACTGTCATTCCTGGAGACTATAATTACTGGGGAATGTCATTCCCTGGGCTACCATTCCTGAGGACAGTAAGTCCTGGGAACTATCATTCCTGGGGACTGTAATCCCCGTGGACTCCTGAGGACTATAATTCCAGGGGACATTCATTACTGGGGACTATCATACCTGACGGCTGTCATTCCTGGGGACTATTGTTCCTGGGGACTATTGTACCTGGGGGCTATAATCCCAGAAGCCTGTCTAACTGGAAACTATCATTCCAGGGGAATGTCAATCCTGCGTTACCGTTTCCTGGAGACTATTATTCCTGAGGACTATCATTCCTGAGGACTGTCAATCATGAGGACTGTCTTTCCTAGGTCTACCCTTCCTGGGAAATGTCATTCCTGGGGACTATCATTACTGGGGACTGTCATTCCTGGGGACTATGATTCCTGGGGACTATCACACCTGGACAAAGCCATTCCTGTGGATCATTATTTCTGGGGACTAAAATTCGAAGGGACTGTCTTTCATGGAGACTATGATTCCTGAGGACTATCAGTCCTGGGGACTGTCATTCCTGGGGCCAACATTCCTGTGGGCTGTCGTTCTTGGGGTCTATCATTACCGATTACTGGAGACTGATTCCTGTGGACTATGATTCCTGGGGATTGGCATTCCTGCGGACTGTCTTTCCTGGGGACTGTCATTCCTCGGGTGTCATTCATGTGGACTATGATTTATGGGATAGAGCGATATAGAACTCAAATATCATTCCGGGTGTTGGGGGGGGGGGATATCCAATCTAATTAGAATTAATTCCTATAGTGCTCCCCATTTCGATATGCCGCTTGTAGGATCTAACAGGCTCGCAGTAACTCGCGTGTTAACCAATCCCGAGTACGCTTCATAGTGCTTTGAAAGGAGCATTGATGACAAAGAATTTGTGGTTGGCTCAGCCGAATTATCCGGCTCGTCTTTTCATGTTGCCGCGGTCCCGACATTGTGGCACCGTAATACGGGATAGATATATGGACTGATCTTTGGTGTAAACATTGGGGTAATTGGGCACAGTGAACCTATCTCCCCTCCCCGACTGCAAATGGGTCAGTCCAGACGCGACCATGATGTCATAATGCTATTAAATATCCATGGTATGGGCGCTCAGAACACCAAATTCAATTGAAATACGTAAGATTCTATATAGCGACATGTACGATTGGGAAGCATTGATAGGATATTAATTTATTAATGGGGCTATCATTCCTGGTGACTTGTACTTTTGGGGGACTATAATTTCTTGGATACCGGGATATTGAAACAAGACTCATTACTTGAAACTCATTTGCGTACACTTCGCCATCCATAAGATGGCTTGCGAATCGTGTGTCTCCATTATCGCGGAGCGATATCCGGTGTTTTACCGGATTCTGTTCGGCCTTCATCCGGCGGAGAACAGACTCGAAAACTCTGATAAATTACAGGTTTTCATACATACCTCGGAAACAGATATTGCCTGGGCTTACAAACTATATATGTTTGAATAACTTTCGTATCATCCAAGAGGTGTGGTAGATCTGTAATTTTGAGCAAGTAGATCATCACATGACTCGAAAATGGCGGGTTACGTTGGGGTTACGTCGGTAGACTTTAGCGGATTGGCTGACGAAGTCACGCGGTATTGATTTCTGGAAATTCCCTCGCGCAGTTGCCGAAAGTAGTCTGAAATGGATACACACGATCCCAGGGTCAGTCTTACCGCGTATAGATGACCGAAATGGTTACAGGTTGACTTGAAACTATCATTCCTGGGGGCTACAATTCCATGAGCCTGTCATTCTCGGGGACTGTCATTTCTGGGATGATGATATTGAAACAAAACTTTCATGTAATCGTGCATTTTATTCATGAGAGAACTGTTATGTTCAAAATCCGCATCCGTATTTGAACAACGACAGTTATCCACCGAAATCATTGTATTTCATATGTTGTGGGCGGTCAAGAGGAACATCATGATTTGCAATGTAAGCATTTCCAGATCAGCGAGGATAAAAAATATTGTGTTAAACGTCAACACATCTTGTGATGATGCTGTTTACAGTCCCGGAAATTACGTTGAAAACTATCAATTTGTGTTTATTTTTATATCAAAAATGTGTCAGAATAAACATCGGTAAATGAAACACTGATTTCAAGGTAATTTCAGGTGCTATGACGATTCAACACAATTTGTTCAAACTGACAATATTTTTAGCAGTGTATCGATGATCGGTTTTGTCTATTTCTGTTCCCAGTTCACGCACGTACACTGTTTCCAGCCCAGAACAAAGTGGTCAAATGTTTGCAGTTATTATATGATAACTTCAAGCATCTGATTAAAGATATCATTTGTTATGAAGATATCATTTGTTATGCGGATTTATCAAATGATTAGGATCAAAGTGCCGACACAGATCGGTGCGCTAAGCTTATCCCCTTCTGGCATATATGGTCAGGTGCATGAGATATTTTGCCGCCACGTGATATGACGTTCGACTGATCAAAGTTGATTACATAAGATCAGATAATAGTAAAGTCCACCCTATTCAATTTCATATATACACTAAATTATCATTGTCTTTTTTCCAATTCATTAAACAGATATAGGAGTTCCATCGACAGACATGGGGAGTTCAAAGGCACTATGTACTGTCCTTGTACTCTGTATATGGAGTAGAGGACAAATATGTGGCTACATCACGGAAACAAGTAAGTATGGTGGAATAGTGTTAATAAAAATGGGCGTATAAAGTAGCTGTTTAATCTGTGTAATCTATCTATGTGCCTCTGCAATGGTTACCAACGTTTTCGTTAAAATATATAGGTCATTCCGTTGAAAATAACAATGGACAACAATTGGAAGACTTCATATATAATGATGACAACGAATAATTGTTTGAACGATTCCTCGATATGATCATTAGACCGTATAATTAAATAACAAGAAACATATGTTCATGATTCGTACAGTGAGTGAGTGAATAGAATTTAACGTCGCTTTCAACAGTTACATGTTGTGTGCTTAATAACGACAGCGAACAACTGTTCGAACGCTGCATCGATACCATCAGTATAATTGATGTCAAAAAAACAAAACTGTTCTAATAATTCTTCAATGCAATATGTTTAATTTTGATAGAATTCTCGGTCATCTAATATCTCTGCCCACAAGCTATTTTTTACTGTACATTATGGTGGCTCGTAAGTGACATACTAAATTATTATATTTTTAATCACATCAGCAGTGTGACTAACGTCACAGGACCTGCGAAGTAGGGTAAGCATTAGGACTCCGACGCGAACTGAACTCTTGGAAATCCCCACCCCCAGTTGAAATTCTGCCTATATTAAGATGGGCACTGCCCAAGTCAGAATCACCAGTGATTTTCATCAAAAATCAGCAGAAATTTTCATCAAAAGTAGGTCAGCTCAGAACTTGTTGGTAACAGTCTCCTAATGCGCCTTCATTCCAAAAATAAATAACGATCGCCGATTTAATTTTACAATTTTTTAACTAAAGGAAACAGATTGAAAATAAAAAATTCAGTAGATTTCAGGCTTTACGTGTGAAAATACATTTACATCTCTTTAATGGTTTTCAGTGCCCTTGTCCAGGACCAAAACAACTTTTTGAATCGCATTATTTTCCCAACAATACAACAAATTCTTATATATAGTCCTATAGTAGAAAAGTAGCATTTATGTAGTTTACGGTAATTCAACTCAAGACCAACACCTTCTCGGCACAAGATAATAATGATTCTATGTCATTCTCCTGAGCATGACCGGTACAAAGACGTATAAATAACATCTCTACATCACGTTGTTATCTAGATATATGAGACAACACATTCCCTGGAATGGTAATAAATTAATAAAGACGTCAACATGTGAACTCATAGAATCTGCGCTGCCGATGGTTTAATGTAATACCGGTACCATCTGTTGTGATATTTTTTTAACTCCCAGACAGATCTGTTTATTTTTGTCTCCCCTGCTCTGACCTCTAAGAACAATTTAATTATTACACCAACTGCATTCTCGAATCCCAAGCCTATCAGACTGTTAGTTCTGATCTGTTTATAGGCCTATTGGGGGTGACCCAGCTACACTGCTGTGACCTCTAGCTCTCAAAACAATTACGGATGGCATATCCCACCAGGTTTTGTACTGTGTTATATATACAGTGAAACATAGAGCCAATGGTTTCCAATGGGCATGACAGTGCACCCGCTGAGCCATCAATAAATAATAAAAACATAATTATAAATCAAATTTTCATCAGAATTCGGTCAGCTCAGAACTTGCTGGTAACAATGCCCTAATGCACGTTCATGCCAAAAATCAAGGTTCTAATGTCAACGGTTCTCCTAATTTTACCGACGAAATGATTCGGATCGACTGACTGACTGACTCACTCATTACCGGACAATTTGCGATCTGTAGCCTACTTCGTAGGCAGAGTATCAATTCGTCTTTAAGTCCGTGTGAAAATATTATCAACAAAGTTGAAACGATTTTCACCCAAGTATAAATATTACCACCGGCATAAAAATTGTGTCCACAAGAGATCATCAGTCATACAAACAAATTGTTTATGTTATGGAATCAAGTCTTAGTTGAATCAAACCAAATCAATGTCTCGGTGTTACATAGAGAACGTGATACGCTGCATCGATGCAAATATTACCGAGCTAAAACTGAAACAATTAAAATATGATAGGTGGAGACATTATCACACTGCGCGTTTACAATATATGTATATGTAGATATGATACTGGAAATATATTATCACATGATTAGATTGATATAAATGGATGTGTGTAAACGCCTCTTGGTTATGAGTAAGAGTATCAAATTGAAAAGTAGCTTTATAAATAATAATATTATATAGGCAGATTGAACATATAGCACGTCAACACTGGGATCAATCTCCATCGGCTCATTAATTCCATGCGGCGAGTCGACCTCCATGGGTTCTTCCATTCGATGATGCATTTCCATGGGAACTGAAATATCCGGTCTCGAGAGTGGCGAACGTGATCCGTGTATGACACTTTGATGATGTCTCAATTGACTAGACTGCTTAAAGATCATATCACACTATGGTCATGTATGCGTGGGTACTTCCTGGTGTGCACGTGTGTGACAACGCCCGTTGTTACGCCGTAACGCCCGTCTCTACGCCCTAACGCCCTATCTTTAAGCCTGAACGCCAGTCCCAACGCCTTAACGCCTTATCTCAACGCCTTAACGCCTTATCTCAACGCCTAAACGCCCTGTCGTAACGCCTTTACGCATTGTCAACCATCCAATCACACGCACCATTGGCCATTGGCCCCTGATCTTTGATGAAAGTGACTGGACTGCTTAAAGATAATATCACACTATGGACATGTATGCGTGGGTACTTCCTGGTGTGCACGTGTGTGACGACGTAAATTGTCCAGGCGATGAAAGGGTTTCCAACAAGTCGTACACGTGAACATCGTGGTAGAGTGTCTGCTGAATGGAACATCAACTGTGCACGTCTTTAGGATACGCTTACTTTTATGGACAGTAACGCCCGTCAACGCCTGGCTTAACGCTTCAACGCCCTGGTGAAATAGCTCAGAAAGTTCTGATTTTCTAGATATTCCATGAAATTGCCACTAATTCATCGAAATGCAGTGACGCCCGTCAACGCCCGTTGTTACGCCTTAACGCCCGTCTCTACGCCTGAACGCCCTATCTTTAAGCCTTAACGCCCGTCCCAATGCCTTAACGCCCTATCTCAACGCCTTAACGCCCTATCTCAACACCTGAACGCCCTGTCGTAACGCCTTTACGCATTGTCAACCATCCAATCACAAACACATATTCTGACCATGGCCGCTGACCCTTGATGAAAGTGACGTCATCACTGGACATCGCCGGAAGTGACACCCTCGCGCGCATAAGAGCTCGGAGCTCTTGGAGTCGGAGCTCTTGGAGCTCGAAGCTCAGAAGTGACGTCATTACACGCATGCGCACGCACCTGTGGTGCACCCGCACCCAGTTGTACCCTATGAACTACGGGCTGTAGGAGACCACATGTGCGCGATGACGTCAATTCCGGCGATGTCCAGTGATTACGTCACTTTCATCAAGGGTCAGGGGCCAATGGTCAGAATATGTGCGTGTGATTGGATGATTGACTTTGCGTAAAGGCGTTACGATATGGCGCTTTGGGCGTTGAGATAGGACGTTAGGGCGTTGAGATAGGGCGTTAAGGCGTAGAGACGGGCGTTAAGGCGTAAACACGGGTGTTGATGGGCGCCACTGCATTTCGATGAATTAGTGGCAATTTCATGGAATATCTATAAAATCAGACCTTCTGAGCTATTTAACCAGGGTGTTGAAGCGTTAAGCTAGGCGTTGACGGGCGTTACTGTCCATAAAAGCAAGCGTATCCTAAAGACGTGCACAGTTGACGTTCCATTCAGCAGACACTCTACCACGATGTTCACGTGTACGACTTGTTCGAAGCCCTTTCATCGCCTGGACAGTTTACGTCGTCACACACGTGCATGCCAGGAAGTACCCACGCATACATGTCCATAGTGTGATATAATCTTTAAGCAGCCCAGTCAATTGAGACGTCACCAAAGTATCATACACGGATCACGTTCGCCACTCTCGACCTCAAATGGAAGAACCCATGGAGGTCGATCCGCCGCCTGGAATTAATGAGCCGTTGGAGATTGATCCCAGTGTCGAGGAGCCCTTCCATCTCCCTTCCTTGCCTACCAATGGGAGAAGTAAGAGCTCGGGGTTCCAGTATCCTGGCCTGCCCGAAGACGCTTCGGACAAACGGATCAGAGCTAACATGTCCGAAAATTGAACTTTCTGAAATGGCGGCTTCTGATTGGACAAGAGCCTACCAGAACTGTAAACATATCCAACGCGCCTCCCCCAGCATGGGTATGATGTACTGGAGGGGAGAATAAAATGATTGACCTGTCATCCTTGTTGTTGTTGTTGTTCTCTCATCTGTATCATGGTATTAAGATGCAAGGGGTGGACACAGACTGAGGGTAATGGTGTACACACGACCTTATATGACCACTCACTCATTCACTCCCTCTGACTCACTCATTCACTCACACTCACTCACTCAATCTCCATCGTTAATGTGTCCATGCGTTTATACGGGCGTTGGGTACGCCTCATGGGCGTTGGGTACGCCTCATTCACTCACAACGCCTCACTCACAGCGCCTCACTCATTTGCACACTCACAGCGCCTCACTCACTCACACACTCACAACGCCTCATTCACAACGTCTCACTCACTCACAACGCCTCACTCATTCATTCATTCACTCACTAGACGTGCGTTGGGCACACCTCACGGGCGTTGGGCATGCCTCACGTTTACCCAGCGCTACTTGCCCAATGTGCATGCGCACAATCACTTTTAAAAAATTCAACGCATGGCCTCGAGACCCTTCCCATCGTGTTCTACAGCTCGAGACAGAAAATACAAGCGGTCACACCCCATACCGTAAACGTCCATGAGTGGGTTTCCCATTAAGTTAAACATTGTCCAGATTAACATTGGAAGTCACTGGGGTCTAATGTAGGGGCAGATAACTCTTGCTGGGCGGTCACGTCAGCGGAAATGACGTCGCAGGAAGTAACCTTTGACCCGGACGTGACTCGGAAGTCATGAGACAGGGTGTCATTTTTGCTAAGGAATTTCCACTCTTCCTACTACTAACAACGTTAAATCCTACTCACTCACTCATTACTGTGCCGTGAATTTGAAGGATGGGCCACCGTAGATTGCAGCGTTCGAATACGACCCTTCTCAAAACGCTACATGTATGATGGCCGAGAAGGCCACCGCGCACCGCGTGCAAACGAACACAGCCAATATCCCGCGACACCAAGTCAACTTCTCGTAACATGAAGTCAACATGCCGTGACTAAACACATGAAGTTGGCCTCTTGTCGTGGGAAGATGACTTCTTGTCGACGGAGGCAGACTTCCTGATGTTCAGCAGGGCGCGGTTCATCTAGTTTCCAATGTTGTTGAATAACACAGATTAAGAGTCCTGTATCACCAAGAGGGAGTCTCAATATTTTCTCAATTTGTCAGTTGACTGAGGAGAAGGACCACCGCCCCAAATCCGTGAGTTCGGTGTCGCGGGATGTTGACTATGTGATGTCGCTGGATGTTGACTTCGTGTCACGGGATGCACATTATGTTCCACAGCGCGCGGTCCATCAAAGTTTTCTATGCTGTTGAAGAACTCTGATAAAGACCTTCTATATATTTTCTTTTCTGACCAGGAGAGCACAATTTCTCAGTTTTGTCTGAAGACCGAAAGGGGCCACCGCGCGCCCCCCGAAGTCAGGAATCCGCGGGTTCTCTTCGAGGGATGTTGAATTCGTTTCGCCGGATATTGGCCTCGTGTCGCGGGTTGTTGTTTATGTTCAGGAGCGCGCGATCCATATTTATTTTATGTTGTTGAATAACACAGTGTTGTTGTAGAGGTAGCTATCCGCTCAGGACTGTTAATCCCTGGCATGCCGAAACGAGCCGTATATGCCAGAAGATTGCATGATCTCCGGCTAGATCCGATCATAACCACCCCGAACCGAATTTGCCCGAAGTTAGAAGTCTGGAGCGGTCCGGAGCACGGAGTGTTCGTCAGTCGAGGGTTGGGTTTCGTTGAGACAAGACACGATATCATTCGCGTGGTTGGAGGGAAGATTTTAACGGGGGATATTTTAGCTCTACATTGATCTGATTGTTGCTAGGCGGGACAGACTACTTCAACATCTGTTGTCGGAAGCAAAATCCTATTTTGTTTCCGGGTTGAGAACCTATATCGACCTGTATAATTGAAAAACTCCGGTAAATAAACGCTGCGTGGACTGGTGGAATTCGGTCATTTATTTTTTCTTCTTCTTCTTCTTTCGTCGTGTTACACCGCGTTTCCCACTCCCCCTGTTCTGGTTGGCTTTCGACAGGTTTATTCTATGTGCATTTGTTTTACTGTGAGTAGGTCATTCTGACCTGTGAACCGCTCTATAGCTTTTCTGGCTGGCAGGCTGTTGATTGAAGAAGGCAATTTAGCACAGGGTATTTTTTGTCTCGGCTGGTAGGCTTCGACACCATTAAGAACACAAAGGTTTGTGTGATATAGCGGTCGTTAGCCGTTTTCCCTCTTTCGTTGTGAAACTAGTCGTGTGTTCAATTCGGTCCTTGCTATCAAATTTTTTTCTCAGACATTGCCGGAGGAACTTGTCAACATTTCTTGGAAATAGTGTATCTATCGCATTCATTCATTGGACTTGGCGCCGCCGTATATACAGTATTATTGTCCTGTGAGAGAGACAATGTGTTATTAGTAGTGGCATTTTGACCGTTCTTGGCCAATGGGTTGGTAAAAGCCGGATAAATTGACTCAGTTGCCTATTGAATGCGATTTGAGCCTGTCAGGACCATAACACTTTCATATATTTGTACCGTGTCATTATATACAGACAGTACATGTATATCGTGAAGATTCAAATTTTTAAGGAGGTCTTTGTCCATTGTTGCTCCGGGTGTTGCTGTGTGGCGATGTGTATGTTCTTTTATTGTTTTTGTGTTTTTCTTTTAGATTGACTTTGGTGTGAGAGATTCCTCAGTGTTGCTATGTGGTAGTATCTGTGTGTCTCGGCTTTATTTGAAGTTGGATGTGGAATAGAATGTTTTGCAGTGAAGTTGGGACCGACGTTTACGAGGAGTTTGCAAGGAGAATAGACTTGTGGGTTAACGGTAAATCCCCAGATTATTCGCGGCCCAAGGTAATTTGAGAACCGTTGACTTTTTTTTTTTGATTTGCTAACGTTTTCCCCATCCAGATTGAGTCAATTGGATAATAAGCTCGACCAATTGGATAGTAAATTATACGCCCAAGGTCAACAATAGTTGCACAAGTTCAACAATTAGGCGCCCAATGTCAACAAATAGACGCCCAGCGTCAACAAATAGACGCTCAAATAGGTCAAGTTGATGGTAAGGTGGAGCAAGTGGGTTTAAATATAAGGACTGTTGTTGCATTGCTTAGTGCTCCAAGCAGGGAAGGGTCAGAGAGATTATCACATGCGACATCTGAACAGACAACACTGGACGCTGGTCAGGCGTTACCAGATAATGAAAATGATCTAGACATTGAACCCCAGCAGTCGCGTCCATGTTGTGATATTGCAGCTCCTGACAAAATGCCCACTAGATTTGAATGGAACGACAGGACTGGACGCTTGTCTGGCGATTCCAGATAACACCAGAAATCTAGATAATATACTCTATCAGTCACAGCTCAGTGCCTAGTAGATAGGGATGGATTGTTATTAGATAATGCTATGGTGGGTGGGGGACAACTTCAAGGGGATATAGACAATGGGATTCTGGCCGATGTGTCCGCTACTGATACCGACGGGGAGGTTGAGGCCTCTCCTAGTACATGTATTTGTAATCTAGATTTGTATCTAATACCGCTTATGCCGGTGCTAGGGGCCGTGTGGTCATATCATCCAAGTTGCCACATGAGCAGGTACAATAAAAGCGTATCTGAGATACAACACATATCACGAATCGTTAGATTCTTGGTATGTGTTTTACAATAGGTTAACCGGAAGACTATAGTGTGACATCATGTGGCTCTGTCAGTATGTCGGCATCTCTTCCCACTTCCCTTATATGTGTTGTACTGTAGTGGATGCTCATCCAGATCCAGATTAACCGAACGACAGTTATCCCGAGAGCGCCCAAAAATTTAGTGTTTTCAGGAATCAGAGGGAGCTGGGTTCCATTCAGGATCAAGTTTGAGTTGGAAGCTAAAAGTAGGGAGTTGACGCTCCCAGATCATGTTGACCAAATATGGTAACGCTGCGCAGGAATTTGACAACCTCAGTCCTAAATCCTCCCATTAGTCAACGTGTGATCGGTGACAAAAACATACGCGGCCGACATCGAGAACGAAAGTAGCCAATGCATAGACACAATGTTACAGATCTGCTGAGATTCGCATTAGGTTCAGTAATTAATTTGGTATTTATTGTAATTATTCTTTGATTTGTACTATTGATTTGGAGTTGTCCGTAATGTGCTGTAGAAATTGTTTCAGTTGTTACTCTAAAATTATAATTGGCTATATACATATATTTTTGAAAGTTGAAAGTTGAAAACTTCTTGGAGTTTGAGTTTGGAATTTCTTGGAACAATTTCACTGGAAGTAGCATTCTTTGGAGATGTATTTCTTGGGGAATTTCTTCGGAGTGGCTTTTTTTAGAGTTTAATTCAAAGTGATCGCTTGAAGCAAAAGCTTCACGTCTGATACACAAACTATGGTATTCAATAAAGATGTCAGGTAGTTGGAAGTAACACCAAAACGACTGTCGCTAATTCCAGGTGAAAAAGGTCCGCATAGCATACCGTCTAAATTTGATTCCCAATCAAATTAACACGTCAATAAGGCTATAACTAGAACACAGAAGAGAGTGTAGTAGGGGTGTACCAGCTATCATGTGTTATCCAAATAGATGGCTAACTTAAAAAAAACACATTGGTAGTCTTTTGTTTAGTCCGAGAATTTCATTCAAGCTTTACAATCATAGGTATAATGAAATAGCCAATATTGGCGACAATTTGAAATATTACAATTGTGGAAAAAAGAAGTTCGGCAATGTGGAGGTCACGATAAAGGCGTGTTCGTCTCAAACACCATGGACCAACAATAGGTACTCTCAACGAACGACGAAGATATACCTCTGTTTCGAATGGCAACATGTTGCTTTGAATTACGAATTCGGGTTTCTGATGAATCTTCTGCTCGACTTCAGTGAAACTTCAACTTACAGCCTCCTTACCACTGTGGAAATCATTCAATCAATTGTTTTGTATCCTGCACCAGCTCGACCGTATCCCATCCTCCCCACAGCGCATGCTCCATTTCGCAGGCTCATTTACCATCCCTGTCTCCAATAGCGGAAGTTGACCTTTACTACGTTGATATGACGTATAGGGGGAAACCCACGAACGCACTGTTCAGTTTGAATCTGGCCGAACAACTCATTCAGTGTTGTACATGAGAGAACTACTTTTCATATGCTCTGTCCAGATAAACAGGGAAAATAATGTCCAGATAATTCTTTTTAACGGTAGGTCAACAGAGGTATTATGCAGACTTGAAAAGTAATCGAAATGTTCGGCAAACATCTATTTTACTATATATGATGTCACTTCCGGCGATGTGCGCGAAGGCCCCGAATCCGGTCCAAAAATCTGACTGGTGGCTGGGGTGTTATTAGACCCCCAGTGAGGTGGTTGACCGTATCCATGTCAGTCATGCCGTTATCACACCTATCATTAAAAATCTGACTTACAGTACTTTAAGTACTTTCATATTAACAGGCGACGTAGCCATCATGGGATTCCACTCTCAATGACTTGGTTTACTAGCCATAACTACGCTAGTTCAAGATAGTCATCTGATCTGAAACCGTATACGAAGAGTTACTTTATGAGCGCTGTTGAATTGAATTGAATTCCTCTTGTTGTTGTTTTTGCTACAGAGTATATGTCAGACAATTGCGGCTCGTCCATCTACACGAGTGGATCCCTTCTGCTGGATCTAACAGCGGAGTCAGAGTATGAGCCAGATTGGGAGTGTGTTGTCAACATAAACCCCGTGGAGCTCTACGAGAATCGTATCATGTTAAAGTTCCTATGGATTGACATTGAGCAGGCTCCACTGTGTGCCTTTGACAGACTGATCATATACGATGGGATAAACACCATGGCCCCCAAACTTACAGGTTCGTAGATACTATATACACAGCCAGAAAAATGGTGATATTTTTATCACTCTAAAATGGTGATGACAGCATCACCCAAAAAGGCGTTGACTTAGAGCCATCAGCCTTTCCCATCATCACCTTAAAAGGGTAATGGCTATCACCTTAAAAGGGTGACGGCTATTACCCTAAAAGGGTGATCAGCAATGAGTGCAAATGTTTAGGTCATCGCTCTAAAAGGGTAATGGCTATGACCCTGAAGGGTGATGACCTGGGCCATCGCCCTAAAAGGATGACGACATTGGCCATCACCCCTTTTCATCACCTTTAAAGGGTGATGAACAGGCATCATCACCATAAAAAGGTAATGGGCCATCACCCTTTTTCTGGCTGTCTATACTCTGCCTGACTGATTTAACTTCAACACTTACGGTACATCTCAAAAAAGACCAATCTTGGTCATTGCCCATCCTACACTACGCCCACTCCGGCGTATATCACATCATCTAAGCAGAAAATGCAATAGCAAAATTGGTATCTAGACTATACTTTATAAGCAATAATGTTACCACAGTGCGAGTGTGCGGCACATATACCATTTTCATGGCTACTTATTGTACACCTCTTTCGTCAGGCAGTTATTGGTTAGTAGTAAACAGTATGCGGGAATTAAATTCCTGTTATTGAGCTAAAACTTACATCACTTTAACCCTACCTGGCCTGGGGAGTGGACGAAATGGCCCCCCTACCAAACTTTCTGCCCTATCTCCGGAACGACAAAAAATGGAGAGCTGAAACTCCTTGATTTTATAGTTTCTCATATTGGGATCATTTTGAGCCTATTTGCATAACCCCCTGAGCAGAGAATCATGGGTAAATTCAAGATGGCGGCCACATGGGGTACCGGAAAAGTGATGTTTTTGTCATATTTCTTCAAAATTTCTGATTTTCCGCGATGAAAACTGGGCCACAACTAGTTTATTTCACATCACAATAATATTTACTAATTTATCATGTAGTTTTTGCAGAGAAATTGCATAAATAAATAATTCGGAAAATCCGGCTGAAAAATCGACTAAAAAATGTCGTTTTGAAAATGACGTCACTGTGACGTCATCAAAGCGGCCATCTTGGGTTTTTTCTGGTAGAGCTTGACCCAAGGGTATAGTGTGGTAATTTTCAGCCCCCTAGCTCAAGGGGTAAGACAAATATTCAGGGGGGCCATTTCGCCCCCCCCCCCACCCCCGCTCCCCAGGCCTGGACAGGTCCCAAAAAGCCCAGGCCAGATAGGGTTAACAATTCTTGCATTCTGTGTTTACACTGAATCATCAATGGAGAAATCCTGCAAGTCCTGCTCATGCTCGCACCACCTCATTCTTCGATCTCTATCTGAGCTCCACAACTGAGAGGTTTCATCTAAAGGAGAAGGCAAGTGGGATATCACTTGAAGTGAAGCACGTTTTAGCCTAATAACATGAAATCTACTTGTATAATTTTCAAGATATTTGCGCAGCAAAACTTACCTCACTTCAACACTTATTGTATGGAATGTCACATACTAGGATGGTGAATATCACGCGTGACACAAATGTGAGCACGCGAAGACGGCCAAAATCGAAGTCAAAGATCTTTCCAGATGATCTAAGAGATCATACACCAGTAGTAACATAATGTTGACCTTGTGTCTGCATGCGTCACTGTCGATTTCTGATATGACGTCACGAGTGGCATACGATAGAGATTTTCCTCGAGAAAGGAAAAAGTCGCTCACCATTTAAAACAGGGTAAAACCATTTCCGAGATTTATCTTGCGATCCCCCGACCGTTGGAGACACAATGTGTTGCAACGACGAGACAAAAGAATAGAGGCCGTCACATGCCAGCGCCCTTTAACGGAGGCAGTAGGAGGTCAAAGTCATAGTGTATCTCCAGTAACACGCCCTCATTGCATCACTCACAGATTTGTTAGTCCACGGCGACCATGAAGCCGCAAGGGACTTATTTCATGACCCGAGACATTTACAGGCGCGGCCCGCTTTTCTATAGCAATGGACTACGGTAATCTAATAATTATTTGTGAGCCAACTACAAATATTATTTTTACTGCATGCTTTTTTCAGATCGAAAGGATTGAACAATCGCCTCTGACCAACCCCAATATCTTTAGTACGATCTCCTCGAACCGGACACAATGCCATGTCCAATTCTAGACCGAACGAAAGGAAATCAGTTAAAGCTGGAATCGAGATATACTGCCAACAAACTCCAAAACTGTAGATAACACAACGTATTTCCAATTATTTGAAATTCTGATTGTCCCTCGGGCCGCCCATGCTAGTGCCATCAAACACGCAGTTTAATAGGATAGCAACTTGAGATCAATAGAAGTGATCGACTGGCAAGTTGTCTCTCTTAATTTACGACGAACTAGGTCTAAATCCCATTTCGGTAAATTAGGAGAAGCTGACCGACTCGTCAATTTAAACGACTGAATGAGCGCCGTCAAATTTGAGTCAGTCGCGGAGTTAATTCCTATATCTAGGCAAACGGGCTGCGCAAACCATCGGTCGTAGATGGTATCAGTCCTCTACCTGAAACTATACATATGGTAACAGAAATCCACTATATTAAGAACAGAGGCTTTGGATGGATATAAGCTACTAGCTACCCCTTGAAGTCACAGCTTAAGTCAAAGACTGTCTACTTTGATTGGTATACTGCGAAAGACGCAGGTCTGATGAATTGGACCATTCTGGGACCTGCTTCTTCAGAAAGTTCCACTTGAGCATAGTGTCCTTTGAGAACTTGCATACGTGGAAGTAGAATGGACCTGGTATAAAGTCGACGACTTGGGCTGACGTAATAGGTTGTGCCGATGCGTAAATCTAGCAAAAGATCAAGAAGATCCAGAAACCACCGTCGTGTTGACCGTCACAGAACAATGAGATACACGACACCCTTGTGTGCGTGGATCTTTTGGAGTACCTTTGTAAGAATTGCCGGTGGCGATGAAGCATACGACATCATGCCAGTCCAATCCTGAGATAGTTACACTGCATATGCTAGCATTTCCGTCACCGGTGACATGAACAGCCGAAGTTCATTGTTTTGTCGCGTGGCAAGCAAATCTACGTGTGGTATTTCGCAGACATGCTCTGTATGTTTCACTATGTCTGGATGGATTTGCCATACCTTGTGAATTTTCTGATTGTGTCTCAATAGCGAGTCCGCTAAGATGTCCAGTCATCCCGGCCACACTTTTGTTTTCCTGACTGAGATGCCGTAGTAAAATTGCAGAGATCTCACCCCCACCCCTGCTTGTCTGTTATCAGTGGGTTGTTGTCGGAAAATCAACCACGGATGGCATGTGTCACTGCTATAAACTCCAACACGTTTATGTGGTGAAAGCATTTCTCGGTCGTCTAATACTCGAATATCGACTTTGACTCGAGGTGGGCCCCTCCAGCCTTCCATGGATATGTTAGTGAACAGGTGGGTATAGTTCATGTAAGACGAAGTGACGTGAATTTACGGGATTTTAGTGGTCGGCCATTGTTCCATATGCTAACATGTGAAGTCACGTTGAAAAGCGGTATCTCCTCTTACATGAACTACATACCGACGCATCGGTCGAAACAGAAAGAGGGATACACCAGGAATGACGATGAGTGGATCCAGCCACCATTGAAGGCGTTGCTTGACAAGCTACGTGAATGGTATCCACGGATTCATCTGCCTGCCGTTCCAATGTTGATTCAGGTGAATCATCAAGAGACGCAACTGCAGCCGACCTATTAGAGTTACGTCTTGTGCTGGCGTCAAAATGCTGATTATCGCAGAGTACTGTAAAGTCATGTTCCAAGATAACTTGAGAAACATGTATCTTTTCCTTTATATTTTTCCATCAATATTCATTCTGTTGATGTGGCGACAGCTCGTAGCGTGTCGTAGTCCACCTCCAGTAATTTGCACCTTTCTTAAGGAATTAATTCCGATTTCTCTTCGTGTGTGAGATAACCCAGAGAAACGAATATTCTTAAGACAAACGGAGCTATGCATGCATTCCTTAACAGTGAATCGTTAAGCCAGGAACACTTAAAGGCGGATTTCACGTACTGGGGAAATGTATTGCTTATTAATGGGAGAGGCCACTGTTTGCACTTCTTTACATAGATGCCCTCTAGTGCGGATGTTTGTATTTCATAGCGTATGACCCGTACATTGCAGCTTGGAGAGGCCAAGATGACAAATACATTTACGGGATATATATTATAGATAAGGCATCCTATATTTCATATACCCAAAATAGTATGGTCACAGGTATGGAATATTTATTATCAAATTATATTCCATACAGCAGTAAATGTAAAATAACCAGTTATGGCAAGACTGCCTTAAATTTAATCAAATAAAACTCTTTGAATACATTCGAGAGGTATGACAAAGTATTTGTATATATGAATATTTATTTAAATTTAACCTATCACTGAAATGCAATGTCGAAGTTCCATCAACCGGCTTCCCCCAAGAGGTACGTCTCATACTTGTTCATTATGCTTTTTAACGTCATAAGAAGGTAATTCTTTTATATGGCAAATATTAAGATTTGACATCATGAAATGGTAATTCTGATACACGGTAAATATGAAGATTTCATCTAATTTTATCTAGACTGTAAAGAAAACCAAATGAAGCATTATAAGTTATTTCACCGTCTGGTAAATATACGCATATTTCGATGAGAGCAAATATTCAGTTTATCCCTTTCACTGATGGTTATACGGGTATGCCATTCCGTTTTATATGATCAGCAAATATATGGTAGAACTGAACTTTTGCAACCAGTTTGGTAAATACTGCAAATATATGCAAATGTTAAGGAATGACTGCGCTGTAAATATATTGGAAATATATTCATTTACCAACAGTTTAATATCCTTTAAATGTTGTCAATAGTAATATTTCATTTTGGAAATTAATGCAAATATGAAAATGTGATATGGTTTCATTGTGTGTAGGGTATATAATTTTTATTTTGATCATTCAACACGCTCTCGTGGATAATATGAGTGTGAAATACGTGGTGTAACACGACAAGTGCAAGGGAAACTGGGGGGTTTCTTTGCTTATTTCATACAGTGCCAACTACAATGGATTGATTAGAAAGCTCTACTTCTTGGCGATTTCCACTTCGTCGTTTCAGGAATCAGGAGTCACCCTGTAGCATAAGATGGAAACGAGGAATACATGTAATATAGAGGACATCGTAACTCTTCCCAATACAACGTATAAAATAAGCTACGTGATTCACCGGTAATACACGTAGAAATATTACACAATTCAATGTAATATAATTTACAGAAAAATGAAACAGAAGTAAACCTTCATACTGTCCTGTCTCAAATTTGTCACAAATGCGGCCTTAATTTACTATCCATATCCGAGTATCCCACACTCTGGGTAGCGAAGAAATTGAATACACATGTTTAACTTCTCCTTGCTGAAATTTACACAAGATACATATAGGTGCACGATAGTTCCGTTCGATCCAACAGCATTCCGTTTCGTCACTCCAACATGTCGAAACGCGAGTATTTGTTCTTGCGTGTACTTCTCCCACAAGCAAATTTAGTGAACTGATTCTAGCTGTACACTGTATGCTTGGTTATAACGCATGCAGCACTCTTGGCGAAACATATGCACGTTGTGATTGGTTGATCATTATGTTAGCCTGATAAGCGTAATATGATTAGAATTCTGATTGACAGACAGGTCGGGCCTGCAGACAACAGGCGACTTTTACATACATTAATCCCTAATACAACCGTCTTCCCAAGATATATAAAAGATAAACGGGAATATATCATTCGTCTATTCGCCCTTGATATTGAGGGCCGTCTATCTCATTGTCCTACAAATTCCTTATGGCCATCAAACGATAATGCATACAGAAATAATACAGTGCCGTTTATTTGTGTATTCACCTAGTACTGAATCTATCGAAATGTTTAGTTATTTATTCATTTGTTTATCTATTTGCTGTCTTAATTATATATTGCTATTCATATTATGTGACTGACATTCGGGGCGTGCCTGTTGTTGGGAGGAAGATATATCAAATTATTGCATCGAAAAACAATAGAAAACAAGAATGACTACAAGCCTTCTATTTCATATGATACAGGCACACCGAAGACCACAGACGAGTTGGACAAGACCTGAAACAGAAGACGGATGACGATTACAAGAATACCTACAGCGCCTTGAGTGACAACGCCGCATAGCAAGAACACCCAGAACCAGAATACTCGACCCTAGACCACACCGGACACGCTACCACTTAAATGTTACCGAACGGACACCTCAACACAGAATATGATCCTTTGACTTTCACGTAATATAGGACGTAGACCTGCCGTTCTGTACCCCACTACACACTCCAAGCAATTGTTACAGGCACAGATTTCTGGAAGGACCCACCCTGTTCCCAAGGGCGTCGTTAGGGAAGTCGTCTCGACGAATCCTGAAAACGCCCTGGTTCTCCCAGTTTTTTCTGGACGGCTTTGTGCGTACTATTGGGGTACCGAGACAAAGGAATCATCAACGCGATTATAATAAATATTTTCCAGTATAAAAACCAATTACAGACTTAACGACTTGTACATAGCGACTCTTCTCTACTAGTATTTATATTTCCTCATTGTTATTGTTATTCATTATTTAATTATTTATTTTAATATCTAGCGCTGCAAAAGATCTCAAATTAACAAAGAAATGTACCCTGAAATTTAAATAAAACATTGAGTTGATGGGCCGCGAAATCCGTATGGGAAGCGGCCCTTAAACTACAATTTCAATCAATCATTCGTCTATCGGATAAGCTAAGATGACGACCCGGCTTATCGGCATGGTGAAACAAGTTATGCAAGCTTATCTATGGTGGCCAAAAACAATTAAATCCGAATGTGCAAAGTCTCCAATTTCCAACAATGCCCAGATATCTGTATCTTTATATTAGCGATGATGAAGTGGAACAATAGAATGCAGTAGCTCCTACAAGAGACTGTCTAGACAGTGATATTCCTGAAATATCCCGATAAGAGAATTTCGGGTGCATTAAATTTTAAACCAGAGACCGCACAATCACAGTCTCTGGTACCAGGTATAAATTTAACAAAATATGCAAGATTTATCGTTCAAAGAATTGAGCCTAAAGCATATTTTGTCAACTTTTGAAAGCAGATCTTAGGACATTCCACGTTGAAGAATGGGAAGAAAAGTTATTCTGGTGAAGCCGACAGAGGACCTGCACGTCCAATGCGTCAGTAGTATACAAAGCGTAAATCTCTGAGGATTTGTGGAGGACGGAATGTGGAAAAAGAAATGTTGGTTGTAAATAAGGATTGTTTGACGTCACACCAGGAGCTTCAATATGACCCTCCGCCCTTATGGGGTAGTGCAAACGCAGGAATATCACTGTCTAGACTACGCATGTGCAGTCCACACGCCAAACTCCTCCTTTAGATGATACCCTTTTAGTATGCAAAAATCTCAATATATTAGATCGAGTCTATTTTTCTAATATCTGATGTTAGTTTATTGGTAAATTTATAATATAGAAAACCACTTTTTCTAACCCCAATATGGTTGACTGTGGCGATTGAATGCAAATGTGCATGGTGTATATCCACACGGCTCTAACTAGCCTGTCGGCCCGCCTCGGGTGAACTGGACATCCGGCTATGTTCTATCAGTCAGTGATAGTCGTACAGTGCTATGACAATTATTAACAAAACAATGCAGAATATGAAATATGAATATGAAATTTTTCAGTGGCAGTCGGTTTTGAGTATAGACCAGAACGTTGTATTTCACTGAACATTGTGTTTATCGTCAGATTTCAATCGCCGTTTTGGGACACCGATTTTGTGTAAAATTGGTGTCTAATCAAACGTTTTCTGTGAACTCAGGAAATTATCTTAGCTCAATTAAGAATACACAAAATATCGAACTGGACCTGGCGCGGTTCAGTGAGATTTTGGCCACCATGGAGATCTCACAGTGGAACCCATTCTTATTGACTGTATAGCTTTTAAGATTTTAAGAAATTCTTTTTATCGAGCAGTTATTTCAGATGATCTTTTTAGTCGAGTGAGAGAAGACTGTATCTTAGTTTATTTGAGAGAAATCAGTTTGTGGCATGAGTTTTAATGCGTGTGCATGTCTTTTGGTGTGTTGTGTTGATTACTTATGGTTTGCTGGGTTGTTGACTTGCTTTTGTTAGAATTCATAGAATTTTGTTTATTTGTCGCTATATAGCTGAAATATTGCCGAACGCGACATTGAACTTAGCTTATTCTCTCTTTCTCTCTCCTTGGCACTATGAGGTGCGCTTTGAAGTGCCAAAATGAACTATCAACTACGAAAGAAAGTTTCAATTAGCCGGAGGATGGCAAAATAAGGAGTCGAAATATCGAGTCAAAATGAGCCGTACGCTTTTCAGAGCTATTGATGTATATCATGTCTTATGGTCTGAGTAATTTCCGCTTTCTGGGTCTTAGGGTGTTTGAATAACAGCATCTTGAAGTAGTGGATTTGTGCAAAATCGCCTATTTCGAACAGAAAACAGCACATTTTCTATCCGTGAACACACCAGGCCAGTCTAGAACCAATAACTTTACCCCGAAATATTGGTCGGGTGTTACAATTCTTGTTTGCTGTTGTCGGCGGTGTTCGCTCTTGTCCAGTCAGAAGCCGCACTATAAGAAACTACCGTTGTGTAGCGTCAATCTTCAGCCATGTTCGCTCTTGTTCGTATTCAAATGTCATCCAACTGTTCTGGTAATCTATGAGACCATTTGCTGTCCAAGCCACTCTAATCGTAGTCCACTCTACGATCGCTTCAATACGGCATCCGACAAGATCCATTCAGAGCAAAGATGTTCCCTAGAGATCGATCTAAAAGTTCCTGTTTTCTATTACTCCTCGACTGCGCCTGAACACAATGGCGTCACTTCCAGTCCAAACCACCTCAACCGTAGTCTACTCGCCGAGAGCGTCAAAATCAGCCAACGGTTTCAAATTTACCGGGAAATCGCCCGCCAGTCAACTTACCGGAATTGACCTTTCCAAGTTGCTATATCCACCACTTTATCCCTCCTCGCCGCGTCCCGACAGGTTTAGACTACACGGCCCACAATCCACACCGAAAATGCGCTTTCTCTCTTACTCTCCAAGTGCGCATTCGTGTATCACTGACCCTACACTGGTCAGGACCCTGTAGAAAACGATAGTTCAGTCACCCCCACGTCTTGTTCCGAGTGGGCATCCAGGTTTTTCCTGTACCATTCAGAGTTCTCTCCATTCGCGCAAAGATGAAGCCACCGCTTGGTTCAACGTGTGCACCCTTACTCCCCTACCACACTATCGTATGGCGCATGCCTGGGTCCCCGGAGTCTCGTTGCATGGGCGAAATCTCCATGTCTCCCACCCCTCTCGCTCTCCGTAAATCGTCCTACTTTCTCTTGGCATGCTCAATCCATTGCGCATGTGCAGGGTCAAAGATCAACACCGGTCACGATATCCAAAGGTCAATGGACGCCCAGATCTTCTTTCTCTACTACTTAGAATTATATTTCTCAAGGAATAATCCCTCTTTGGGGGAATGAAACAACGCATTATTCAGCATAAGTGGTAACCAATCTTGTGCGACACATGTGAAAACTATTCAGATGGAAGCAAGAAGGTTACTATCAAAGTGAGAACGTGTATTGATAATCATGAAACACTGGTGATATCAATGCTAATTCTGATCAATATACCCCAACTGATTTTTAATTTTGCTCTATTATGCAGATTTGCACAATCGTACTTAAAAAACACCGGCGCGTGTTTATATCAACAAGGTTTGCGTGCTATTGTACCTGGAAGAGTTTGATGAACTTACTTGAGAGCATTTTCGAGAATCCCGCAGTGTGTCAGATATCTGTGTGCATTCCGATTAAAATAAATATATCCCCCTAATGTGCACATTACTACATGGGACCACTTTTTCCTAAAGAGAGGCATAAGAGAATGTTTAGTATCTCCTGAAACTTTCTGATTGTTCAGCTGATCGAAAGTGTAATTGATACGACAATATAGGTTGGTCAGAAAAGATTTCATGAAAGTTACACCATAGAATTTCAGATTGAAAAATACACAAAACATGAACGGACACATTTTCAACATCATAGTGAGAAAAATCTAGTTCTGGTTTCGTCAAAATTCAGACGAAACTGGATAATTTACCCTTCTTTACCGACCACACAACAAAAGTTACATCACGAAACATCATAGTTTGGATTCAGCACTCACAATGGAGCCCTAAGAATGGGTTGATACATAAAGCAGATAAGAACTTGCATAACATATCTAAGCTTGATGCATTTGTTTACAAAGGTCTTAGTCTGAATACACATTAACCGATTAAGAGACTAGTGTGACATAAAGGTTAGATTCATCATACCGTGTGTGCCGTAAATGGAGACCTTGGGAAATATTCACGAATACATACTTATTATTTGCTATATATATAGCTTATTAAGCTATATATATCAAGTATCTGTGCTGATAAATAGGAGTTCTGGGCACCCCTGCTTCCTTCTCCCGTGGGTATCAGTGATATACTTTCTTCCCCTGGCAATTTGCCTTCGTATCTTTGCTGGTCTATTAAGGCACGCGGCATATGTATTCTGTCTGCAACGAAGCGTATATGGAAGGCCAAATGTCCAAATAATCAGAAACTCACAGTTACTGAATCGAAAACCTAAGTTTCCAAACAGAAAACTTAAGTTTTCAAACAGAAAACTTAAGTTTTCAAACAGAAAACTTAAGTTATCAAAGAGAAAACCATGGTTTTCGAATCGAAAACTTAAGTTTACGGTCGAAAACCTAGGTTATCTATCACATAACCCCGAGTTTCTCTTTTCCTAACCTCGAGTTTCTATTTCTCAACACCGAAAATCACAGTTGTCACTAGAAAACTTAAGTTATCAAACCGAAAACCTAGGTTTTCGAATTGATAACTTAAGTTTACGGTCGAAAACCTAGGTTATCCAGCAGACAACCCCCGAGTTTCTTTTTCAATTTCGAGCTTCTCTTTTATTTTTGGACATTCGTGTAGAAAACTTAAGTTATCAATCGATAACTCAGGTTTTCGAATTTGCGATTGTCGTAAAGTGAAACTCGACTAACTAACTTCGAGTTTCGACATCCGGGTACTATGGGTTTCGCGCCCTTTCCCGCATGCTGACTAATTAAAACGTCAGACAGAACCACAAAATCAACATGTATTCAACAAAAGGATAACTGAGATTATTTATTCAATGTAGACTATCCTGTATGTCCGAGCCTAGCATTATCAAAGACTGGGTATTGATACTCAGAACTAATCCTTTAATCAGTTTATTAGCTATATAAATATGCTGCAGACTGAATTGGGGGAAATAATCTAGTTGAACTTCAGCTATCCGGTCAAGCTGACTGACCGACATAAGACACGTCAATGTAATTCACACCAGCAAAGCACATTCAGTGATATGTAGATAGCTACTTTGGCAAATACTTCGGTGACACACAAGCTGTCTCTGGGTCAACAGCGATTACTACAGGCATACGGTGAATGTTATATCTGTGTGAGCAGTTTGATTCCGTATAATTAATTTCGCCACGTGGTTCTCTCTGCATTTCTGATTAGTCAACAATCGGAAAAGGCGCCAAAACCAAAGTACCCGGATATCGAAACTCTAAGTTAGAAAGTCGAGTTTCACTTCACGACACCCATCAATTCGAAAACCTAGGTTATCGATTAGAAAGTGTCCAATAAAAGAGAAACTCGGGGTTGTCTGATAGATAACTTAGGTTTTCGACCGTAAACTTAAGTTATCAATTCGAAAACCATGGTTTTCGATTCAATAACTGTGAGTTTCTGATTATTTGGACATTTGGCCTTCCAAGCGTATTGGCAATTCTCCATCCTTTTTTTTGTGCAAAAGGCAGTCATTCATTATTTGTGAGCAAGATATCATTCTCAGAAATGCGAGAATGTTTAATAATCTATATCTTATTTCTTAATGGCTTTTAAAATAACAAATAATGTATTGTGCCGAATGATTTGTAAAGTCTGAAGGCAAGAGCAAACAAAAAAACTTGTGATAGTGACATTTTCTTATTACCCACGCTTGCAATTATCATGTAAAATAGGACATTTCTCCCTTCGAACATCTCCCCCTGCGGACATTTCCCCCTCCTTCCTATAGATAGTTGTGCTATGATTTCATACGAATGTGAAACACATATTGACAAAAACATTTTATTCTTATTTTCAATAAGCTTAATCGGACATAAATTTTCCCCAGCTATATTTAAGATAGCGGCACTGTTAACCAAATTTGTATGATTTAGTAACAAAATAAAAATGCAACCAAGTTATAAATAAAGCGATTTTGATGATTATCTTTTCAATAAGTTACTTTCAATAAATTGACATGATTTCGAAGAATACCCCATGGTTTCAACGGAGACAAAATAAACATCATTGTTAGATGATATATTGTTGCAAATATGTTGTCTTTTCAAATTTAATCACCAATTTAAATAAATCAGCATGTTTGTTACATAATGTCTGTAATTAGGTAGAATCTATTGTTTAGTTTATCTTTATCCCGAGTTAGCCCATTGCCGGAGTAGAATCAGTCCGTGCATGGCACAAGGAAAGTCATTGTATACAGTTTGTCTTTAAAACCACTGATTACAATACCATTTAACAATCCTCACAGCTTTATTATCCTGATTTCAGCCTGCTGCTCGAGTAGAATCACATAACTATGTGATAGTTATTATTAACTTATACAGTGTATTTATTGTTTAGTCATGCTAGAAAAAGTCAATTTTGTTACACATTCGTATGAACTCATAGTACACAGATATATATGAAGTGGGATATGTCAGCAGGGAGAAGTGTCCTCGGGGGGATGTCCGCGCACCGTCGATGACAGGCCGTTTTTGAGTATTTGAGTTTTTATAAGATCATAGTGATTTTTCAAAATTGTGTTCATTTCAAATGTGGTAGACTTGCGCTAAGCCTATTAGCTAGAAACTCAATTAATACCTGGAATATGCTGTCCGTTTCCATTCCGCCTGGTAATATAGTGACATAAACATCGTCGGCTGACGTTAGAAGTTTTGTTTCCCTTTTCTTCTTATATATTTTAGCCTGGTTATCTATAGCATGACACCTTAAACCGACCTACCGTTTTCAATATCGCAATCTCTGCCGTTACAGTAAATCGAAATATGATTTTTGTTCCAGCGGTCATATTTTAGTTATGCTAAAATGTATACGAAAATCTAATATATCCTTCCATGCCTTAGATTAGTGAAATGCTGGACTTCTGCTCTCGCGCACAGTTTGTGAGATTAAATATCACAGAATATGATGAAGTCGTATTACTTTAGAAAAAGACAATATATGAATGAGGGTTCATACTTGATGTAAGGGTCAGGCGACAATGCATGCATGTACAAGAGTCAAATCTAGGGACAACAAAGTGTCTCGACTCAGTGGTACAAAGGCATTGCCAATAGTTCCTTAAATGAAATAAGACGGATAGTGGAACCAGAGACCCTATAATAAATATGAATAATAATTTATTATAGGGTCTCTGGTGGAACTAATAAAATACGAAACAAGTTTGTGCTCGGATCATCTGATTTCATTTCGATAAAATGCGCACATTTATTATCTCATGTTATTCATATCGGAATACACATACCTGTGAGTAACCGGACCTTCTGACAGATTTATATACGGTGAGTAAAAATCTCCCAAACGGGCTTCTTGCAGCTCAAATTAAAAAAAAACAAAAAAAAACGAGGACGGCCTTGCCTAAATGTGGGGCTTTCACTGTGAAATTTATATAAAAATCATCCTTTCACAGACAAATAACAGACATCATAATTTTACTTGCCATGCATCATGGTCAATTAGTACACAATTAGTCATTCTCCCAACGTCAGAGTTTTTAACCTCGAAACCGTCGATAAACAACATAGCAATAGGGAATATACAATCTGATGACATGAGAATGACAATTCGTATAGTGTCCTAAATTTGACACTACACATGTGGTAGAGAATACAATTGGTTTGGATATTAGTAGTCACGAGGGCTTCAAGACGAGACCCTCCATCACCCATTGAGACCAGGAATGGCCCCTGTATAGCTTAAACACACCCCAAAAATGCCCTCTTCGCTACTGCTCCTGGACTCGATCATGACGTCATCTCCATTTCAAAACCCCCAGTTGTAGTCTACTCCACGACCGCTTCAATATGATGCCTTGCAAAGCCCATTTACCCCTGTGCTCCTCAAAATATCCTTTCAGTAATACTTTTTAACTGCGCATGCGAACCATGACGTCATTTTCGATTCACGCCAGGCGTAGCCTATTCCACGAGTGCTTCAAGATGAGACCCTGCACAGCCCATTTGGACCCAGGATGGCCCACCCTTTGCCAAAAAATACACCTCAATGCTTCATGGGGATGCACTCCGTCACTTTCCTGTGAAATTCAACCAATGTCTTCGAGACCACTCCCAAATTACAAGCGTCTAGTCCGTCATTCATAATCCAGCCGTCGTCCATTAGAGAATATCCGCGTCCATAATCCAAAGACCTATTCCATTTTCCACATAACAGTATTAGCACCAAATTCAAAAAGACAATCATAGTGTACATAAACGTAGGCTTGTTTCCTGCAAGAGAAGCGGTCAACAGTTTTCAATGATGCCGGCAAGACATCATGATGTCCATAATCCAAAGACCTATTCCATTTTCCACATAACAGTATTAGCACCAAAATTCAAAAAAAGACAATCATAGCATATTAAACATAGGCTTGTTTCCTGCAAGAGAAGCGGTCGTAGCCAGTTTTCAATGATGCCGGCAAGACATCATGATGTCTCCAAAAATATCAAATCCGTATCGCTGATCAGTATTCTTAATCCATAATATTCGTTATAGAGTCGTCATCTAAAGAATGATGTATCTCAGTCACGCTTTGATTGTGACTGTTCATGAGTACCATGAGGTTCTTGAAGTACATGGGTTCATACGGCCCCTAGCCCCGGGTTAAGCGGAATTAGACACAAGTTACGAAACGTGGCGCCATAGATCTTGCACGCTACGTTCGTATTTTGCTATCAGCATGCGATATGTATCGCCAAATTTTGAGAAACTTTGAGTGGAGGCGCTTGGTGGTACAAAGTCTTATAAGTTTGTGCAATTATATTTTGTGGCCACGATTGAAAGCGTCACATCTAAGTCAGGATCTTGCAAATGCTACAAGACGAGATATGTATTTGCCATATGCAGGTCCCACTGGAACCTTTTATCCTGAAGGGATGGGTTTACGATAATCAGGAAATTGTAATCATCTCTCTTTGTCATAAAGTCGACTGAGAAGGGAATGCCGCTTCATTTTTATAGAGGTAGAGATCTAAATAAGATATTGCCTGTAGGGCTATCTACAGCATTTCAGCTTCAAATCCAGTGAAGGTGGATATATATCCTTCACTGCGTCATTTATATAGCGATTATCCACAGCGAGAAGATCGTCTATATAGCGTTTGGTGAATGAGAAGGAACGGGCTTTGAATGGATCGGGTTTTGAAAGCGCCGGCATATAGTCATATTCATAAGAGAACAGATACAGGTCGGCCAACAGGGGTGCACAATTAGTACCCATTGGAATACCTATATGCTGCTGATATATTGTGTTGCCAAATTTCACATAGATATTATTAATGAGAAATTCAGGCAACTCTATAAACAAACATCCCATGAATGATATCTCTTGTATGTAGTAGAGCTAAAGAATGCTTTATGGCATCCGACATTAATATATCTACGATCAGTTTTCTTAGGAGACACAGATACTATTAATGAACTTATACAGTCAAAGGTCTGATGAGAGTTGTAGTATAAGTCGAAATCCATATTGGATACATGTCACCTTACGGTATGTGACCTTTGAAAAAATGAGTTACTTCCGTAAGACATTTTGAGTTTTCAATATCCACATACATTTCAAACGCCGGGTTCGCTTAAAATAGTGGCGCAATACCTTTCCCAAAAAATGCTTTTTGCAGAAGGGCCCTCAATCAATAAGGGTTGAAAGAAGCTTGGTGGTGCAGCTTCTAGAACCAGCTATGAATCTAGCTTTGTATGGTGATTTATGCATTTTTGGAGTCCAGTATATTTTGGATATGTCGCTATGATTGGTTGGAAGACAAATACATCTTTCCCTGAGAAACTTTTTGTGATTGTTAAATAAATCTTCCAGAGTAAATGCAGTTTGGGAGTAAGTAGATGTATATGATGAAGATATGTCTACACTCAATTCTTTAACCAGCACCTGGTAATAGTAATATTTACATATGAATATTATATTATTCGGAGCTTTGTCTGCTGGGACTATGACGAATTTACTCTGGAGATTTGCTAGAACTTCTTGCGAATTGGGGTTTCTCAGTACTTGTTTTGCTTGGGGAAGAGTACTTCTGTCAATATGGCGGTTGTTTCAACGACCTTGCTCTTGGTGAGGTCCAGCCAATCAGCGAGTACTGTAGGTTCAACTTTTTCTCGCTTAGACCAATCAGTAACGTACTGTTCTAATGCAGTCAGGCTATCTTCTGGTCCGCCTTCAGATTTATTCTTCTTGGCTCTCTATATTTAGGTCCTTTCATCAGGAGTAATTTCAGATCCTTATCACTCACCACATCAAGGTCACCATTCACAATATGTTTGCATGGTGTATAGATAAAGTTCGACAATTCACAATCACAACTATAGCCTCCTGACGTGTATAAGTTCCAGTCAAACTCCTTGACAGCATTGGAGTAATTGAATATTTTGGTGGCTATAGATTTAGTATACTTATATGAAATGCAAGGAGGTTCTGTGAACTTGAAGTAGTTTGGTACAGCGTTGCGTACCTCTGGATCATTCAGGATTCGAGGTAAATTAATGATGTCAAGTCCTTTATCTAAGTAGTTGAGTTTCAAGAAAAGCCGATCTTGAGATGTTTCGATTATGTTCACTGGACGATACAACCGAAAATACGCTATATCTTGACATACTTTATTGATTTTGGATGTTATTATATTTCATGAAGACGCAGATTGCTGTATATCTCTGGCTATTTGATTTAAAGCTCTCAGAGGTAACGCATACAGAACTGTACGTAAGCTATGTATACTATTGGGTGCGTTAGTTAAACCCACTAAGTAATTTAAAGTGATATGATCGTGAATCATCGAACTATTAAATTTTCGCCAACCATGGCTGCGTTGTCTCCGTTGATGGGGTTTAAATAGTTGGGTAATGTTGGATATATTTGAACGGCGGTTTGTAGCATTGCCGAACCCACTGATATTTATTTAACCAAACGGAAACACCGACCCAAGTTCTAGCATCCAGAATAATTCCCGCTCTCGGATTTTTCTCTCAAATCCAAAGGGGGAATCCTTAGTAGATGGATAGAC